>VUQR01027683.1:7041-37526 GCA_015108515.1 Hemichromis elongatus
AACGTGTATGTGTTAAGATGACAAGAAGATGAGAGAAGACAGACACAACAGTTGCATCATGACTGTAACATCTGAACCATTTATGATTTATTTATGATTTATGCATCTTGTTTGTTACTGGGCTAGAGATGTTTTTGCTAACACATATGGCTGGGGGGACTACATGATTGATTCCCAAACAAAATAAAATGTAAAAAAAGTAGGTCAATTTGCCCTTCATTAATTAAGGTAGCTGGACAGACAGACACTTAAATGAAAGACAATTGTAACACATTTTTTTTTTGCAATGATATACATGGGAAAAGAAGAACTATCATCATATTTGTAAAAATTGTTTATTTGTGCTTTTTACCTATCACTAAAACACTTTGATACTTAAATAAATCTTTAAAAACTGGTTACAGGTTGATTCTCTGTCTCCTGTCCTTTTTGAATCACACTGAATTGACTGATTAGTCTGGCATTGTCATATTAAACATCATTTCGTGTTCTATGTTCTATCCTTTGAGCACCACAAAAGGGCCAATCAGTGCCGTAGACAGGATAAATGCTGTTGTCAAGTTCTTGTAAAGTATTGTTCAAATGTGCGCCACTGAAGGTACATTTGAAACAGCCTATGGTCACATGTGTTTGGCTCTTAGAGTATGTTGGTGCAGTTATACATCAGTGTAGATTTGGGTACAAAGGTGGGTATTTCATTATTGGTTTGGCAAAATTGGGAATCAAAACCCAGGGAAACTAAGTTAGTGTACATGATTTACATAATATCTGATATGAAGTAGGAAACGTGATGAGTTAACAGTTCTGATAAGTTTTACAAATCTGATACACAGAAAGATTTTTAGGAAAATCTTAATTTTTTTCAAGTTCCAGGTGTGATCATCAAACATTTTAGTGCAAAAAATGACAAACCCATTGGACTCACAATACCTCCATGCTTATTTACTGTCCGTCTCTTTCAGCCAGTTATTTAGACAAACTAGCCTGTTCACATTTTCAGAGCTCAAGGCAGCTCTCTTTTTTGTTACTATGTGACCTGCAAGTGAACAGTCTCTCACATGGGACAGAAGTGGCAGGACTAATCAAATACCAGAACAGACAACTGTGGGTGTGTCCCTGCTTGACTGGACCACCACTGCAGTGGGCAATCTGTCTCGCTGATGGTGGATTCTGCTCTGTACAAACTCAGGGCCCTGTTCACAGCGCTTCCTCATCTGAATCAGAGTCTCAAGACAATGAAGAGAGGAGGAGGCTCTTTGTCTTTGCTGGCTCATTTGTGGTGGCATCTTTACACTGTTCCTGCAGCAGGGCCTCAAGGCTGCTCCAAACCTCTTCTTGCTCTCCCCTTGCAACACACTTTAAATCCTTAAAACCTGGGTCAAGCACAGTAGCTCTCTGGAGCCACTGATGGTTGGGTGTAGCTACACCTTGGGATTGGTCCTTTGTGAAGGCAGTCTTAAATTTCACCATGTAGTTTGAGTCATCATCAGAGACCTCCATGGTGTGATGCAGGCGGCAGAAAGCATGTAAAAGCACTGAACATGAGACATATGTCTCACTTTCAAGAAGCTCAGTCACAAACCTGTAGAAGTCATTATGAATCTACATAATAACAGTCAACTTTAGAGCTTTTTGAAGAAAGAGTAACAATAGGTTTAAAAAACGTTTTATTTACCTGCATGGCTCAAGGACAGTTGCCAGCTATTGGAGTTTTACCAGCTCTGATGGAGTTCAGATGACGAGCTTGTGCTTTTGTTTGTCTAAAGCAGAGTAAAAAGAGCCTTTTGATTCTTTAGTAGACAAGAAACCATATCCAGCATTGAAAACATCATGTATGAGTGGCTCTTTCTGTTGCTCCTGGTGTAGTTCCTCCAATTCAGCAGGACTGTCTGTAATGCATCAAAATTTGCTTGTATTCAGTGTCATAAAGCTGTTGAATTTGACTTGAAATAGTCTTTCAACACGACAATTGGATCACCGGACGTTAGGTAGCACATTCTCTGACCCCACATCTTCTACCACCGATAGTGGTCTACAGTCCAGAGCAATCCATTTTGCGAGAGAATTTGCAAAGTGCGATTAAATGTGTTAATTTTTTTAATGTGTTATTTTTTAAATTATTATTTTCAATAATCCCACCCCTAATCTTTACCTAAAAATTTAAGAGATTCTTCTTATAGACATAGACAAAAAATAACAGGTAGTAGATACACAGCAGATAAATAAGCAATAAAGTGTGCAAATGAAAGAGTGAAAATGAATATGAAGTATATAGTTAAGCTTTCAAGCTCTACCTTCATTGCCTTGCAAACTGCATGCTATATACAGTATTAATGGTGCCCTTTACCCCTCAACACAGTAATGACCAGACCTTTCTTACTTTCAGCTTTAAATTGCATGAATCACAGCTGTTCAACAGGAAAGTGTGGGAGAACACACACTAGTTATGCTGCAAAAGTTCATTATTTTGGGGGATTTAATAAACACTGGAATCACAATTTCTCTATTGCACAAAAAGACAATAATTTAGAGCATGCTTTAAAACGTTCACATTGTGACATCAGATTTTCAAAATAATTTAAAGACAAAAACAATTTCTTAAGGTTGAAAGTCTAATTCATTTTTAAGTTACATCAAAGAACTAAAAATGTTCTTTATTCTCTCGTCTTTATTTCTTGCAAAGTTGACCTTTCTCCTAATGATTTCACATATCATTAGGAGAAACACTTACTATTTGGTGATTATCTTCTCACACTTCATTATTACACCCGTCCTCCCACTGGTGGGTCTATCGGTGATCAAGACTTTTTCCTGCCTGCTATGATTAAGGAATCATGAATCACTTGCAGTTAAGTTTGTGTTTGAATGTACAGTAAGGACTTCTAGTATGTGAGAACATTTTTTAAACATACAGAAGATCCACGTACATCACGTTTGGCACTAACTCAAGTCAGAAGATAAAAGCAGTAAGACTACACACAAGGAGAGCAAGAGAACAAAAAGACAATAAATACATAGCAACATAGGTCATTATTTCCACTGAATATGAAGATTTGTATTTTTAAGTCATTTGGGGTTTAAATTGTCAATACAGTCAAAGAGATCTCTTAATCGCTCAACATATTTTTTTATTATTTGCTATTCTAGGCTGAAACCATGGTGAGCTATAAAACTCTCTGATGCTTTAATTACCTGTGAGGAAATAACTGTTATCCAGGAGGTATTGCAGCTGTCTTTTTAATTTTTTTAAATAAATCAATAAAACTGTCAAAACCATTTTTGTAATGCTGTTGTTTAGCTCAAGCTAAGGGCCCACGTTTTACACTTATACTTTTATACAAGTCCTTTGTTGTATGTGTGTATTGAAGTGCACAAGTGACTTCGTGTTGGGATCTAAGCTCTCCCAAACTTGGTACGTCCTGTGTAGGCGTGCGGGTCACAAATGTGTCGATTTCATGACACATTCTGCACAGGCACAGTGTGAAAGATAGTGTTACAAGACTGGCATCAGGTTTGTCTCTGCATGTGGGGACAAGGCTCTGAATGTGTAGAGGGAAGGACGAAATAAGGAGTCAGCAATGACCTTTATGTGTTCAGCTCCAAGTAATAATTGGTAGAAGACCGCCACGGACATAAGACAATGCACAAAGCGGATGAGAGATGCTCGAGTGTTTCTAGGCTTCCTGTGGCAGTGACTTGTATGAACTCATTGCTTTCAGTAACACGGGTAGTGGGGTTGGTAAATTGGCCTACTTTACTTCCTCTAGTGTCTCCTCTGATACGGCTGTCATTGAGCTGTGGGAGTCGTGCTCTTGGTTGTGTGGTTACCTTGACTCTGGCCACAATCTTCATCCTCAGCTTAGTAGGTGCATCTGTTATTGCATGTGGGTGTGCATCGTCTAGTTCAGTTATACTGCTCGCTATTGTTCCCAATGTGCTGTAGTTTCTGGATCTTCAGCTTCAATAACAGCTTTCTCCTGTTGATGCTATAGCACTGAACTTCCAGGTGCTTCTTAGTCAGCATGGATATGAGTCATCTGCTCATTCATAGTTCCCACATGCATTGCAAATAACCTCTCACACTGGGACAGATGGCATGCTAGCATTCAATCAATTCCATGTCTTCAGTCCTTGTCCATGTCCTGGTTCTACAACATCTGACATGGACTGTTTTAAGCTGAGTGATGTCTGAGCTGGTGTAACTTCAGTTGTGTCTCTTTTACTCATGTTCTGAGGTGGGCTTGACTAGCATTAGGCATCTAGCCTGGGGACCCTTATTGGATGCATGCCCAGCCAAAGGATTCAAACCCCAAATGTGTGTGTGTGTGTGTGTGTGTAGCAGTGTGTGTGTGTGTGATTTCAAACTCTAATGTTGCAGCCAAATGCAACCTCCTCAGGTGATTTTCTGAAAACTGTGTTCACATAGTCACCTCTCATAAACTGGATTACATCAATGCTCATTTTATTGGAGTTAATCAAAATAAATCTCAGAGATAGTATCGCATTCAGATTATTCATTGATTATTAAAAGTAATAAGAAAGAGCAACGATTTCAGCAGAGGAACACTGACTTCTAGTATATTTCAATTTTAAAACACTTTTACTTTTACATTAAACCACAAGTGGTCTTGTAACATTGCTGGCATTCTATCATTTTCTGTTCCAACTTGCACTCTTGGATTCTCCACTGAAAAATTGCTTTGCAGTGTGTATTTATTTAGTGATACCTGAAGGTGATTCAAGCATAGTGACTACTATTCCAGTACTATGAAAGAAAAATTGTTGCAGAGTCTTTAGCTTACAATAGAGGGAGTCTTGAGAGGATAGCTGTTACAAAAAGGCATTGTTGAGATGAACTGAACTTTACAAGAATACAAACCACACGTAAAGGTAATATAGAACAGTTTATTTACCCTATCAGTAATATATAGGCTCTCTTCTTCATAACAAAAGATTTACAGGCTAATTTAGGCTCGAAATAAATTGTGACTAAAGACACGATATTGCGTACCCTGGCAGGAAATGGTGTTATCTATTACTCACCCCAGCAGTTTCATTAAGGTGACATTAAAATATTAATTCTGTATTTCCACAGCTTATTACTTACAAATTACTTACAAGTTTGTTTTCTCTTGCTTTCTCTCTCTGTCTCTTCATCTCTTCTTTGCGTACATCATTATGTGGTGGATGTAATTTTCCACATTAAAAATGTATTTTTATTATAATTTTTTTTTTATTGTTGTTGTTTTTGTCTTTGATAATAATAATAAAAACAATAATAAATGAACTGTTCAAGACTGTAGATATGCTAGGATGGTCTACAAGACCAATCAGCAAAAATCTGTTGATGCAATCACTCATATATGGAAAAATGAGCAGTAGTCTGGAGCCCCATGCCAGATTGTGCCTCATGGGGTAGAGATGTTCACCAGAAAGATGTTGGATCTACCCAAAGCTACACAGGAGGAGCTTGTTAAAGATCTAAAGGCAGCTTAGACCACAGTCAAAAAGAACACCATTGGTAACACACTATGTCATAATTGATTGAAATCGTTGCAGCACCCACAAAGTCCCCCTGCTCAAATAGGCACATGTGAAGGCCTGTGTTAAGGTTGCCAGTGATCTTCTAAAGGATCAAGAGAACACTTGGGAAAAAGTGCTGTGATCAAATGAAATCAAAATAATTTAATTTGAAACCAAATCGGTTTCAAATTAAATTATTTCAGCCCAGAGACTGAACATTGGTCATGGAGTGTTTTTCCCAAAAAATACTGCCAAGACAACAAAAGGGTTGCTAAAGAAGACCCACATTAAGCTCATGGAGTGGCCTAATCACTCTCCAGATAGCAGTAATCATTTTACAACAAGGATTTCTCCAACAATTACTGAGCCATGTTTTGCTTGGGAATCTTCTCAAAATATAGACTTAAAAAAATCACAAGAATATGTAGACAGTTCCTACTCTCAAAGCATCTATAAATTAAGGGAGAGTGGCATTCGACAGATTCATAGTTCCATTACCATTATGCAATATGATATATGTGTATAAGTGGGAGTCGCCCGATCCATGTGATAGATTTCCAATTCTGCTTCTGGAAAAGGAGCACTTCAGTTAGAAATTAATAAGTTTGTGACTGTCAGAAGTGGCTTGTCACAATAGTCACCAGCTGTGGCCTAACCTTGATCTGGAGCCTCCAAACTCCTACGGAGTTTTTTTCTCTATTAAAAATGACCTTAAAATTACAATTTTAAATCATCATCAAAAATAATCCAGTAAACCAAACAGGAATCCATAAACATTCGCTGATCTCCGGATGTTAACCACGAGCCTTGGCTCGACCTCTATTCATTGTGTATATTGATGCTTGGTTTTTATTTAAATACACCGGGGAATTTGTAAATAAGAAACAGATTCTTCAAGCTGGAGTTTAACAATACAAGCCTAAATTAAACTACACTGAGCAATTCTTCTTTTCTAAATTTCCTTGCCAGGTTTAAGGGACCTGTTTCGCTACTTTAAGCAATTAATGCATGAACTTAATTATAGCACCAACACTAACGATGTTCATGTGATTTAAGGAGGAAGGATTATCATCTCTCCTAAACATTACCTAACTCTCACTCCTTGGGCAATAAAGTCTGTGAATCAACTCAGCTCTTCGGGGAATAGGCTAATCTACCAGTGGAGCGTATCTGTCACATTTTCCAGTGGGAAAACTCTTCATCACTTTATCATCCTACGCTGTTCTCTCTTAAGGAAACCTGCCAAATACATTTACTAATCTACTTCATTGTCACACACCATGGTCCCGGCAATATTTAATTTATCTATGTGAGGGTGTGGATCTGCCTTACAGTATAACACATATAAGAGTGGAGAAGAATGACTGGCTTTAGAATAGACTATGACAGAAGATGACAGAAACATCTTTCTGCTGTGCAGAGTGTACTTAGAGCACGTGATCAGTGCTATTAAGGAACAGTGAACCATGTGCTAGTACCTTAGTTCTTGTGAATGCAATAGAAATATTTTAAAGATTATTATTTATTTTTTTAAATTCAAACGTTAAAGTCAAAAATTTAAATTGAGCATCACATTATCCTTGACGTCTTTTTCAGCAAAATTATGAGCAAGTACATATTTCCACAAAATCAGCTAAGGATCCTAATTATGTATTAAAAAACCTTGAATAGTTATTATTTAGTCAGTTATTTCCCAGATAACTATCATTTTTTCCTCCAAGACCCTTCATCAGTGCTCACAGAATAAACTGACACTTCTTTAGCATGTTTGAATTAACATACCTGCATTTTTGTGTCAGAGTTAACCCATAAATCCTATGTTAGGTAAAGATAAACCTTCTAATGGGTTACAGCTCTCCTCTGCAGCTAAGCACTCTAAAATTTACAAATGCATGCCAATCAGGACAAGCAGCCAACCAGAGTGAAGTCTTTGGGGAGTGTGACGAGACAGCCCAGCTTTATTTCTTGCAGATAAAAGCCCCAGTTTTTGCCTCAGCTGATTCTGCCACAGCTGTGCATTGTGCAGAACTCTTACAAGCCAAGATTCCCTGTAAATAAAGGCTGCGAGTAACCTCGCATACTTGCACCCACCTTGTTGCTTTGTCAGCAGTGATACAAGGAAATCATCAATTTCCACAAAACACATTTAGTCTCAGTGTTGGGCTACAGAAGACAAACCTGGAAGCGCTTGCAGAGACATTTCCTGTCCTGTTCGGTTATTTTAAAAGCACATCTTCTGAAAGTGTTTCCTCTCTGTGCCTCAGTGTTTGCATACATATATTCCTTTTTAATATATGGACAGATAAAATCCACAGTGGTCACAGTTTATATCACAGCAAACAAAACAGTACCTGTGTTTCCATTTAAAACTAATGATCTATCTATGTATTCATCCATTCATCTATTCATCCAAGTACAGGAGCAAACTAACAAATGGGCATTTTAGACGAATGTCCAGCTACCTAAAATTGTAAGTCATTTTTTATATATTAGATGTGTATTGTGTACATTTCTGGGTTATAAATTGAACGATATGTCCATGCCTCTTGAGCAGGCATCGGCAGACCATGCTCCTTACTTAGTGCGAGAGATTGACATACCTACCCTCAAACCTCTACTGCAATAGTTCAAGGGTCCTGCACAAGCTGCTGTGTTTACTCCTGCTGTTGCAAAAGTTGGATCTCCTGTGTCTTGTACATGTTATAAAAAGTGGAAAGTGGAAAGCAAATGCTTAGAGTGATATAGATATCAAGTGTTTACTTTATTGACAGGCCTCACAGCAATGTCTCATCCAAACAGCAACAGTAAAACACAGATTCAGTGTGAACCCTCTAGCCATATCAACCTCCACTGCTGCATTTACTGAAGAATCAAAAACCAAAACCCTGCAGAGCATCATAAAGAGTAGTGCTGTGCAATTAGATTAGTTTTTTCTTTATTACTTATTAGGGTTTACTGCTCATTTCAGTAATGCTCTATTGTAAAGGAATTAAAAAAAAACAACAACAACAACTCAGTATTAGATTACATAGTGTGTATCAAGCTATTGTTTATATTATTGATTTAAACATGTTCATTGATGATTTGCAATCAAAATGCACGCGATCTAATTTTAAGATGATGCTAATCAGAATAATAATCAGTGCAGCGACAGCAGCAGCATAGCCATACACCATCTGCAGCTCTCTTTGTCAGTACACGAGAATTCATGTGAGGAAACATTAAGCGCTGGCCTCCTTTTGGTTCAAGCTGTAGGCAACACAAATAAGAAATTTAACAATGATCAAAACATTTTAACAGACTTTTCAGACAACTAAACTTGCAGTCAGTCTCATTATCGAGATAAACAACATCCCTGTTGGGAAGCTGGAAGCCCCGCTTGAAAAACAGGAGCTCTGCTGATTTAATCTGGACTTCTGGTGATGCCTTTTCATAGGCCAAGCAACTTTAAGCATTGTTTTAAGTGTCATAAACAATGTTAGGGCTCTTTAATTTCACTGCTAAAAGGAGAAATTAAGATTAATGTGTTACCACTGTAAAGAGTATCTTTTCAAACATGCTTTTTCAAGACACACACACAAACACACACACAATTTTTAAAATTAAACATTTTTATGTTTGTTTGGTGAAAAATTGCTGTTGGGCATAAATAATTTGTGTGTGTGTGTGTGTATTTTATATGCAGGCAATCTATTTAAATATTAGCCGTCTTTTTTTTTGTGTGCATCAGTGATCGTACTGTTTAAAGCCCTGTCGAGCTTCTGGCCATACCATTTTTGCTCAGGGAAAGTAGCCCTTCATGAATACTGGTGAATACAGAGTGTGGCAAAACCTTGAGGTAACCAAACAAACACTGTGCCCTAGAGAATAGTGAGGATCAGACACCATACTAACATCTCACAGTGGTTGAAAGTGTTTATATGTGCGGTTACCCATATTAAGTGACTTTACCACAGCTACTGAGTATGCATATGCCCCAGAGAGCATGAAGAATAAAACTAGCTTGACACCTTAACACTTGCATGAGTGTGCCTGTGTGCGAGCTTGTACACTTGTGTGTGTTTACCCAAATCAGGCTACTGTAGCACAGCTGTATTTGGGCTAAAGCAACAGGAGATGAAAAGCAGGCCAGTGGTCTCTTTGAAATAGAGTTATGCTTAAACTCTCCAAGGACTGACACATACAAACCAACAAACCAACCAGCCATCAATAATGTATTAAACCCATTCATCCAAGGCATTATGTTTCTCAATACTCCTAAATACGGTTCAGTGGGAGTGCAGCCTTGTACTGCTCACAAAATGGCTCTTCTGGGGAAAGGAAGGGATATTATATATGAAGAGTGACGCTTTAATATTTATAATGACGGTGCTTTGTTTGTACCATGCTGCTATGCTGAGATCGTTTAAATAAATATATATTCTCTTTGTTACCAATGTAGGATGTGATGACTTCTAACTGTTTGCAGTAGAGGCAATATAATTTCAAGAAACAAATGTAATCTGGTCTAAAGGGGGCATAAAATAAACAAAGAATACACGAAGTTTTCTAGACTGGGAAAGATTACGCATGATAGATATCGTCTATGTTCTGTTAAAAGATGAGGCTATTGTTCTTCATGTACCTCGCTTATGTCAGAGATTAAAAAGAAACTACTTTTTTACTATGAGAAAAAAAGATTAGGTTATGTTACGCTACATGTTACAATTCAAAGTGGATGTATTGCACATGTCAGATCGTAGATTAAATGACTTATCAATCACATCTTTGTTGGAATTTGATATGGTGATACTTAAGCTGTCTCTCTCCATCTTATCATGAAGCCTGGTTACCCCTTGGCATGGCATGTTACTGCACTTGATAGTATTTATTATTATGCAGGTTTACTGTTGTGTAGAGGTGTAACCCAAACCATCATCTCCTCACCAGTTACCTTTAGTGGTTAAACCTAAGCAAACATCAGCTGAGTGTGAAAGCTAAAAAACTGAAAATAAAACTTGAACCATATACTTCTGTCACATAACCGCCCTCCACTACATTCATGAACCTTTTTGTGGTCTTTTTTTCTTTTCTTCCTGGCTTGCCAAGCCACCTTAAACGTCCTTTTTACGAAATAAAATAAGCATATAAGATTTTATGCTGGATGGTCTGACACAATGGTCCCCATTTACCTGAGCTTGGGACGAACAGCAGCAGTGCCAAAGGCAGTCTTTGACACAGAACTCTCCTGACCTCTACATCTCATAGCATATATGCTGAGGTTTGCCCTGAGTCAGTTGTTATATAAAGCAAGATAACCATTAAAATACCTTTCTTGGATTAAGACAGAGTGAGCAACCAGTGTAAAATGTTCACAAGATACACCAACAACAGATGTAATGATATATGCCCAATGTGTTACATAGGCACAGAGACATATGTTAGATAACAAGAAATTGACTATGTGCACCTGTTTGCTTTTTTTTTTTTTCTCTGAAAAATGAAACGTGTAATAAAATGATGCATTTTCCATTCAAAATCATCACTCTGCACCTCTTGCTGTCAGCAAGTCCAGCGCTTGTCAGGCTGATCACCTCAGCAATAATCGCACCCTGACAAATGTCTGCACAGTTTCTTTAACAGCCATAAACATTCACTACCAGTGTGAGTATTTTGACTGAAACCTGTTCGAGTGCAGACCTTCACCTTCCACTGCTTTGAAACTTACGTATAGACCGTGAAACAAAGACGGGCTCCCAGTCATCCTAGTTTGTTTTGTTCCCCTGCAGTATATGTTCATCTCAACGATTGTGTTTCTCAGAAACCAATCTATACTGCTCTCCTTCAAGAAGACAAATAGCATCACTACAGCATTAGGCTAAATGCACGACATAAAATGAAGTGGCAATTCAGTCTGATTATGAGGCTAGTGAAGCACTGAGAACCAAATACATTTCGGTAACAATGAGCAATTTTTAATGGAAAAAATGTACCATTTTATGAGAGAATAAAAAAAAAGTCCCCTGACATTAAGTGGCCAGGCTTCATTAAAATTCTGAGTTAAATGAACTTTTGAATAGTTGGTTCTAACAAAATACATTAAATAAACATAAAGACTTAAAGTTGCTTTCCAATTATATTTCAACTATATTTCTCTCAAAAATCTCAGAAGTTCTTTATGTGCGTCATTGCCTAACTATTAAGGCTTTTGTCGTTAGCAGACAATCTTATTTGTTATTCATCACGCGCCTGTTTTCACATAAAACTAAATATAGTGGTGTGGAATAAAGTGAATAGGATTAGCGGTGGTTAAATCAAACTTTTCTAAAGAGTATGTCACCTGAAATTAATAACGAACAGCCAGATATGTGAGGTGTCTGAATAATCTTTCCGAGTTAATAAAAAATATTACACTTCTTTAAACTTATTGCAAGATGCCACAGCGCTCCTCAGCATCATCATCGCTCAAAATTTCGAAATTTTAAGCAAATCCTTTTCATAAGGCATTTGCCTGCACACTTACTAAAACCAATGGATTGGAATGTGTGTCAGCTCCTTTTATGCTGAGAGCTGGAGTATTTTCACCATGCCCTTTTCAGCAGCACTGACTTGGAGATAGACTGTCGCCAGTGGCTAGTCTTACCAAGGTGCACGAACTCAGATTTGCCCTTTTCATTTTCTGTTTCCTGTATAGCAGAAGAATGATGCTGTATGCATTTTCTTTTATGGAGCATAGTCTTGGAGAAGTGCATTTCACAGTGATATTCCTCATCTTCCCTCCTCTCTGCTACTGTCCTTTCTTTCAAATGTCTCTCTCATTCTTTCCTCTTTTTTTTTTTCCTCCAATCAATTACCCCAACTGCATTTTCCTTAATGTTTTCTTTTGCTTGTACTGTATTAGCGTCGGGGGCACGTGCTTGCATGAGGGAAATTATAGTGAATTACATTTGCCACATGAAATGAATCTAAAGGGTTTCATTGCAAAACTCTTCATTTGGGTCGTTATTCATTCTTGTTCACTTTCAAAAGAGATTGTATCCACTGATACCGGCACGCGTATTATTAATTTCAATTTATGCGAAGATGCTCAGGATGTGATTTTCAGCTGAAGCAGGAGTTACATTGTTAATGGAAGATATGTCGATTAAAAACAAAACAAAACAAAAACCTTTCGACTCTTAATGATATCCCGATTGTCTGAAGCTTTTCTTCTCTGCCTGTTCCGCTCCCTCATTTTTTGCCCATTCCACAGGCTTTCTCATAACAATTTCCTTTCTCCATCATCCATCTCACTCTGTTTTCCTCCCTCCCTCCTCCATGTTCATCTCAGAGGCATATAAGAAATGACACTGGACTAGTCCTCGCTGCTTTATTAATCCTTTAAGCTTCTAAAGGGAGGCACAAATGCAACTACTCCCATTCAAATCAATGGCAGTAACTCCCAATTGCCCTATCTGTGGACTGCTTAAATGTGCTTCTTTTTTACACACTTAGACCTCAAATGCGCACACACATACACATCCGAACCAGGCACACACAGCGCTGAATGGGCTTAGCTCCCTATGGCCGCAGCTCAGCTAACCAGCCTGCAGCAGGAACAATTCGTGGGCTGCTCAGTCAAATGGAACTCTGACCCATGGGCCCATGGTGCAGCCCCAGTCATAAAATATCTCACACACACAGTGACACGGCTATCCCCTAACACACACACTCGATCTCTTGTCTTCACTCAGACCATAAAAATCGTTGCGACACATGAGGGCAGGGAACAGTGTTTTTGTGCTGTTTTGCCCATCACACATTTCCATTACAAAGTCTTGCCATGAGTCTGGGAGAGCGAGGGCCCATTGAACAGCGGACAGGCTACAAAATGCTTCTAGTCAGAGCCCATCAATGTTGCGTTTTCCCCACTGAATGGCTTGTCAGTGAAGGGTGGAGATGGGCTTTGTGTGAGAGGTAGGACTGAGCTCTGTTGGACCAGACAATGGGTGGAGAGCTGATGTCAACTCCAGAGAGTGCATTCAGGGTTCATCATCTGGTGCGTTATAAAGCTTCTGAAAAAAATATTCCTTTCATCTATTCCCAAGCTCTCCTCCTTTTCTTAAGACGTTTCAGCTTTGTTCAGCATTTTCTCCCAATCATTTTTTTTTTTTTGTCGTTACACTTTTTTTCTTGCATAACTGAGGAGAATTCAGTACGGTTACATACAGAAATGTTATCCTGCAAATGCAGTGCTTGTCTAGCAATTTCATCAGCTTAGAAGCAGGTTTTTACAAAGGCTACCTTAACAGTCACTTATTTATCAGTGTGTTTGATAGCAAGTTTAGGAGGAAAAAAAAACATATTCCCAACTCTGAGTGAAAGAAAAATATGAGTACAGCCCAGGGTACCGGGACAACAAAAACCTACTACCTTTTTATATTATAATGAAGGCATGCAGAGTTACATTCTGAACCCCCTAACTTTCTTCATAAGGAAAAAAAAACTCAGTCTGCTTTTAAGAAAACCTGATCAAAATTCAAATTGTTTCCATAGACCAGCGAATTTCTAAGTTGTGGGACATTCAAGTAACAGATGCAATGATATGATCCGAACAAGTAGCACTTGTTTAAATAAGGGCTTGACACATAATGATGCAAATTTGAGATTTTGAAAACAACCAGTAAATACCTACTTGGCAATCACAAAGAAGACAGCAGAATGAATCTGCTCAGATTTTACACTTCTTTATTTGGACCACATTGTTGTATATATTTAAATGGGCAACAGGGTGGCCTGCTGGGTACCAAATGCCAAGGACAGGTTTTTTTCTTTTAAAGAAATGCCCTCTGCATTAGCACATATACTTATCCAATGCAGTATTTATGTTGATCTTCACATGACCTGCTTATGGACCCCAGAATCTCTGGAAACTCCAAAGATGTAATAGCTTGATGAACTCACTTGATATGCATTAAAGAATATAAATATTATTTGATTGGCTCAAATTGTTTTTGTTTTTTTGTTTGAAGGATTGCTGAAAAATGTATTGATAGACTTGCATGAAAATTTTAGCTCAGGTAGGGCTAGGACTACGTTAGAAATCCTTCATTTTTCCAACTGGATCCAGTGGATGCTGGAGTCTATCCCAGGTGTCATGGAATAAGAGGCAAGGTTTAGCCTGGACAGGATGCCAGTCTGTCATAGGGCTAATGCACAGACACAGACAAGCATTTAGAAACATCTAATAATGCAACATTTTGTCTCAGTCTGCCCATATCTATTGGCTTGGCTGGAGTATGCAGCCTCTGTTTTGGCATTAAACATGAAGGACTCACCAAAATCATACAATTTTTTTTAAACTGTTATTCAGGCCCTTTTAAAAGGCGAAAACAAACGAATTGATTTTTATTTTATTGAGATTTTAGTGACTTATTACATTTATAGACAGCAGGGGAAAGGGCACCTTCCTGTCAACTGTGGCACCTAAGGGCAAGATCTTTGACAGGGCACTGACAGGAAGGGCACCAACGACATTAATCTGTCACAACTATTTTGTTCATAATGGCACCACTGTAGTGAAGTGGTTAGCACTGTCAACTCACAGCATCCTTAGTTTACACTGTATGTTGTCTTCCACTGAGCCTCTACTGAGCTGAGTGAGCAGCTTCTATGACTGAAAAGATATTCTCAGTTAAATTATGGATACATGGTTAGAAAAAAGTAAATTCAACAAAAAATTTATAGCACTTGGTGACTTTGACTACCAATGGATAATAAAACCTCACAAAAATCAATTAACATCCTAAACACTGGCATGTATTTGGCTACAGACACACACACACACACACACTCATAAACGATTAACACTCCCTCAGTTTGACATTTATTTGGCTATTCATACTCACTGCCCTTGCTACACTCTGTCGCTCTGTCTTGTGCAAGTGAGAAATGAGCAGCAACGCCCTGATCAATGGGACATTCATACACCGGTATTACATTCTGACCACTCCCCCTCAATGAGGCGGCACAGCAGCCTGCACAGCGCCATAAATGTGCCCCTATTTAAACACTTTTCCCCTCATTCTTCCGTGAAGCAGCGCACTTGTTCTTTAAACACAGTAAAGGAAACAAACATAAGAACTATGGCGGCATACAAAGAGGCAATGTTTAAGTTGAGTTTATTTTTGATTCTCTGTGAGGAGATTCTAGATTTTCACTGATTCCTCAAACATGAGTCTGTGGGCTGCTATGACTGCGTGTGGTAGCCAGGGCACATATGGAGACGATTAAGATGCCCGGATACTACAGACCACCAGTTTTTGCTCAATAAGAACTCTGTGCATTATGTCTGTGTATCTTAGCCATCGGAGTTAATCTTAGGTACTTTCCCATCATTTGAGATGCAGTGAGCACAACTATCATCCAGCCTCATGAGCTCATAAAATAGAAATAAACTCTGAATTATAGCATGCTATGTATGGTCACTGGTCAGTAATGGTCTGGCCTCTGGACAAATATATTTCAGGAATCAACAGTTTGTGGTTTGTGTGCCTGTGACCGGCACTTAGAGGTTGCACTGCAGTTGTGGGAATGTGTGGGAGGGATAATGGGAGAACAAAAAAGGGAGAAAGAAATGTAATGAGATGAAATTAGCGAAACAGAAAGAGGTGACAAAGTTGATAGATGAGAGCGAGCTGCACGGAAATGCAGAGCGGGAGAGGAGAAAAATCAGACACGGTGAAGAGGAGTGCGCAATGATGAACTGTTTTTCTGCTTCTTTTCAGGGACCGAGCATGTTGATGTCCAAATAAAAGCAAAAATCAAAACACGCAATGGAAAGGAAAACATTTTTCATTAGATTCTTTAACCTTGCTATGTGACTTCAAACTGTACTGACCTCAGTCAAATTCACTTTCATGCCTTGTGAAGCAGCAAAAAAACACAAAAAAATATGCCACCACGTGCTTCTACACTTGGCTTAATTTGAACGATATATTTCTGTCTGAGATACGGGCAGGCTGAAACAGAAGTTGGGGTTTGAAGACAAATAGCTTCAATTTACAGTAGCAAATTAAAAGTCTTATCTTGAGCAGTCAGAGCGTATTTCCATTTCCCTTTACATTAAAGAATTCCCTGAGACGTCCTGGAAAAAAGGGGTAGTGAAACTTTTTAAAGTGCATGAATATCTAGATTTGAATGAGGGTGAACTCCTTCACAGATTTGTCATACAGCTAGGTTAGAGGACATTCATGGACAGTGGGCAAGCACACGTATCCTTATTGTGCTCAAAAGTACAGTCGAGCGCCATACATTCTCGCTTTTTCTAACACACTCCTCTCTTCTCATTCACACACACCCTGACCCCTCTTTACTTGGATAAATAATTGATGTCTCCAGTTAAAGTGTCAGACAAGGAGCCATAGCCAGCACTTATTTATCGTCTTCCACATCGTTAACAATGTCTCTCTCTTCCCTCCTCTGTCTTTTTAAGCAAACACTGGGATTTGCTTTCATAATAAGCATGTGGCTGTTTAACTTGAATACACTGACATGCTCTCCAAGGAACCCGCAGTGATAAATGTTTTGAAGTGATGTCCAGGGAAATTAACTTTACGTATAGCAGAGAGGGAAGGTAATGATAAAAAACACTTTTTCCACTTATTATTATTGCTGCTGTTATAAGGTGTTGTGGACTACATTGTTAGAAATTTTGCTGACTTGTGTACTTACATAATTCCAAATGTTTTCAACAATTCAGAGTAATCTATGATTACAGTCAATCTAAGGGTGGCTTTCTTTGGTGTCATAACGCTTTCACTCCTCTGGTTGGTATAACTCCACAGGGAAATATTGAATACTTGCATGTAGAGTAGAGCAATGTTATTACTAGGGACTCTTCAAATCCAGCTTTTTCCAGTTCTGATCTGATGCCTTGGATGTTGGGAAACTGTCGATAACAAGAAACAATACGAGTGTTAAGTTCAAAAACTGTATCTCTTGCTGTGAGGAAGAAATCATTGGAAATCATTCTTTTATATATGACAAAAAAACAAGCTAAGCTTAAGCAGAGCTTTCCTAAATTTGTAAAATTAATCAAAGTACATTTACTAAAATTTCTGCTATTTATTAGATAAATAATAAGTGAAAATAGGCCCCCCCAAAAATACAATGAAAAAAACACCGGATTTGTTTTTATTTATGTACTTTATTTGCACTGATCTTATTAAATGAGAGTCATTAGGCAGCAAATAGTCATTTAGCAATTGTCATTTATGGTAGAACCCCCCTCCCCCCACACACACACACTGTCTGGAACTAATAACAGACAGTTGAAATTAAACAATATTTAATCAGACTGACAACCACACATTACATTACCATTAGTATAAAAAAAGCACCCTAGCTTCTTAAGATAAGGTCTCTGACTATCTATGATTAGCGTAAAAGTAAAAAAGTTAGGGAGTGAATAAGAGGAGCATGAGGGAAAGTTTGTTTGACCACACTCTGCAGTTAACTAAAACTTTTTGCAAACATGTACTATAGTAGCACAAAATATCCCCAAGCTGCTGTCCTTCTGCTGCTAGCTTCCTCCATGCTATCTTAGCATTGCTACTAGCTGCTGCTGTTGCTTGGATTGGACTATGAACTGACTCCCTGCTATTGCTATCTGATACGGAGGCTTTGCAGACACGTGAGCGCTTACCTCGTGACATTCACTTGTTGGCTATTTTGGACGTGCTAAAATCCTGAAACATAGTGACAGAGAAGTAACAGAGAAGTTGGCGAACAAGTACTCTGCCGACAATAACTAAGTGTGACAAGATAATACAATTAGAACTTGAATAAGGTAAGTTCAGTAGTGAGGCTTAAGGTGAGAGAGAAGTGAATGACTTGGTGTTGAGAATAGAAGTGATGGAGGCGGCAGATGAAGAAGATACGACAGAAAAAACTAGAAATGATGAAAATATCAATGTAAAAATTTTAAATGGTCACATATTGTTTGAAACATATTGTTGATTTAAAAAAAATCAATTAACTTATAATTGTCATACTGTTATATTATTTATCTGAGGTCTGTGTCCTATAATTGGGTTTTTGTGTTGTTTTTTGTTCTTTCTACCATCTGAAAAAACAGGAAAGTTAATTAAAAAAAGTAATCTCTTTCTGTTCTTGACGATTGCTGCGCCCAGTCACACAGCAGAATATAGTCATTGTGAGGGGGGAAAAAAGTAGTGATAATTTCTATGTCAAACTGTGTATGAGTGATTGGAGGTCATCGCTACCACTTATCACATCCAATACGGTGGGCAGCTCATTAGTGATGTGCGCATGACGTCATGTGCAAAACCTCCAGCTTTTTGGGTTAGTATCAGATTAATAGTCGATCCAAATATCCGATTAGCACATCCCTAGCTAGAACATTATGATGAGCCACAGTAGTAGTCATCTGATGATAAATTGTCATTGAACTTAACATTAGTGAACATACCATGGAGCTGCTTAATTAAAATCAAGTAGTATAACATAAGTATGTGTTCTATATGAATGATCCAACTTGAATTTGAGGAGAAATGTGTAAATTACCTGTACGTTAGCTTTATTTAAGCATCAAAACATCATTCAAACAATAAACACTGCTTTAAAGCTAGAAGTAAAAAAAAAACTAAAAAAAAACATTATTAGTTTAAGGATGTTGCAGATTCGAGATGGTTTCACTGACAGCAACATAACTATCGTCACTCTGAACATCATGAGTCTAGATAGAGTCTTAATGCTGCTTCCGGTATGATAGCTGTTGGTGAATTTCAGCATCCATAATCCAGAGCTGGAAGCAGCACACTACAAGTGCAGCTAATTGGATTGTTAAAGGGAATGGTGATTAGTAATTGGCTCCCATGTGGGTAAGTGAGAGGAGTGGCAGATCTTAAGTCAAACTTAAGTTTTAATTCCCTCACTTTTAATTTAAGGCAAGTCAAGTTTACAGAACATACATATTGTCCAAAATATGAATGATGATTTCTTAAGTCAACAAACTCTGTCTTGAAGAAAATAAAACAGTAGTTTTTTGAATAAAATGTCATTTTTCTAGCGCTTTTTGGAAACACCATTAAGCAAGAGATCAAGAGAACTGACAACAATGATAATTTCCAAAGCAACATAAATTATGTACAACTAAAGCAACAAAAGTGAAGGACAAGGTGATAATATAGTCACCTGTAGTTTTTGTTTCTGTCAGAAAAAAAGTCAGTGCATTCCAGTGCTTAAATGTGTGTATTTGTGCTACCTCTTAATTAACAAACCCTTGAGCATGTCTCCATGTGGAGTTAAGCTCGTCAGGGATGGGAGAGTGTGAGGAACAGACTGGAATTAGGCCAGTGTCTTTGTTATCATCTGATAGATATTCCTGTACCGCATTAAAACATTTCTGAGAAAAGCCTAATTTTAACTAACAGACTGTAAGCAAGTAACGTAGACTGATTGCCACCTATGAGTAATCTTGTACTGCATATGAAAGCTAGACCCACTGCAACGTCACGTATTCGTTTTTTTGTGAATCGAGGCTTTGGTTTGGGTCCTGATATGGCAGTTGCCAGATTGTTGTTGTTCATGATTTTTTCAGTTTGAGCCAGAAGTGATTTGGATGGCAGGTTGGAAAGGAAAGTTATGATCTAACACTTGCAAGATTTGTTGGCAAGGTGTATCCGCAAGCTGAATGTGCACATGGCACCGACACAGATACCCTCCTATTAGTGCAAAATTATAAAAAATATATTACTAAAATTTCTCTCACAACAGCTGAGCACAAACTTATTTGACAGTATAATTACACCACAGCAAGCCACGTTATTTGTCTGATAAGACAGGATAATTATGCTCTTTGACATTGATTTTTTTCTTACTAGAATGAAAGGAATTTTGGAATGAAATGATAACTTAAGTATACTTCCTTGTACTAGATTGAATTCATTATTATATCATTTTTGCTATTCATGATTTTAGTATTAAATAATGTTTCACATATTCTTTGTGTTTAGCTCGTTTAATTTTCTTTTCTGTTCACTTATGGTAACTATAGAACTGCTTCTTTACTTATAATAAAAGAGAACTTTTTATTTTTGCTTCAGGACTTTGAGCCAATTTGGTAATATTTTAATTTTATATTCACAAATGTGCTGCAAAGTCCTCGTGTGATTGTACCAAGGGACTTATATTGAGGATAACGCTCCTGAATCTTGTCTTTCATTACCTGATCAATGTACTGTGAACTATTCATGACAGCAAAATGCCAAACATTAGTCTTGCAAACAATAACGAGCTATGCACTGTGGGGGTGGTCCCTTTATCTTACCTGCTAATATTGGCAAAAACAGCTGAGGATAACTTCATTTAAGAACGTGTTCAAAGAGCTATAAACTATAAACATCCAACATGACAAGCTACTGGCTAATCAGTTTCTTACATGTTATTACGTTAAGATCACATGTAGAGTTTCATGCTTCCATTTTTAGATGTTTTGGCACTCTATGTTTAGAATAATCACGAGATCACGAATGGGTCCCATTGTTGATAGCCATTACCATCTGCTGTTTCCTGTTTTTTCATAGCTCTACCTAGATCATCTGTGCAGTTATTCTGCATATATGATTTCCATATCAGATGGTACTGGATAAACTTTGGAGTGCAAAAGGAAGGATAAATCAGGGGGTCGAAACAGAGAGTGAGTATAGACAAATATAATACATGTAAAAAGGTCATGGACTAGAATTCATTTTTGATTTAATGTTTGGTGTTGGATCTCCAGTTTGTCCTAGGTCTGCCTCTAGCTTTCCTCTCAGTTGAACATGCTGGAAACAAGTATGCAGCAGGTGCATGCCAGAGGGATGCCAGAAACTATATCAGGGGTGGACAAATGATTTTCCCAAAGGACCACATGAGAAACCAAAACTGGAAAAAAAAAACTGAACCTGGCTCAGCTTTACACATGGGAGACGTGGCCCAACACCCACTCCTCGGAGTGATGAGCCCAACACATCTAGGCACTCGGAGCAGAAAAAAATCAGACGATCAGATTTTCACCTCTCACTTTAATTTAACTGATTTAACAAAAATACTGCATTAGGAATTAGACACATTGTTATCTGTCATTTCTCATTTTCAGAAACTAAAAGATAAAAAGGCAAACTAAAATCTTTTTAAAAATTACTATTATTTTTAATTATTGGATAAAAATGTGTTGCCATCAATAGTTGCCCAAAGATGAGAGCCCCGGGAGCATCACCACATGCTGCGTTTTCTTACACACACACACACATCGGGAGAAAGAGAGACATGACAAGATGTCATGCTTGCAGTTCCACTAGTTCCCATTTATTGTCTTCAAAGTGCTGAGAATCGTTTGCGGTGAATAAGTACTGTAGAAATTAAACAAGAAGGAGGTTACGCATTAACCTGTTACGGTAATTCAATGCACAAATGAAATATGCAAGAAGATAAGGGCAAAGAGGTGAAGGAGAGCACAAATAAAAGACGGAA
Organism: Hemichromis elongatus; assembly: GCA_015108515.1. Classification (NCBI taxonomy): domain Eukaryota; kingdom Metazoa; phylum Chordata; class Actinopteri; order Cichliformes; family Cichlidae; genus Hemichromis; species Hemichromis elongatus. Next base: position 29,059 of record VUQR01027683.1, read on the forward strand.
ATAAAGGAGGCAGCCTTCAAGACTTCACATCCAAGCAACTGTGTATGTGTAAGGTGCAATTTAATTTAAACTACTTTATTAAAACGATGAAACAACCTAAGAATAACAAAATGCATTAATTTTCTAAGAAATAAACCTACAACGACAATTACAGCTCGTCGTGGTAGTTATGGTTAAGATACACACCCAATCCCAAGAAGTCATACAAACTTTATCCAGCTTTTTGCATGAAGTACTTTTTTTTTTTTTTATTTAACATTGCCCTTTAGCAAGTTAATGCCTCATGATTACAAAAACCTATCCTGACTAAAATGTCTATGTATACCTTAGAGGGGGGTACTTGTTAAAACACCCGATATCACTGCTTCAATTCATTCTCAAAGCTGTGATGAATAAGATCGCCAGACCTCCCTCTCTGCAAACTCTTGGTTTCTCATCTCCCAGCAGATTACACGTTAACTCCCCTTAATATCTGTGTGAGAAATTTGTGACACTTCCTCTATTCATGAGAATGCTTGAGGTTTCCCAGGAATCCTCCCCCCCGTGTCCTACAACAACACTCGGTTACCTCCGAAGAGTTGAGCTTTGACCCCAACAGGAAGCTGAACCAGAAACAAATGTGCTTAGTAAAAATAAAGCATATATGTGAGCATTAACTGCTGTGTATATACAGAGAGGGTAGCTGGATGGGGGGAGTACAACAAGGAAAGAAGAGAGCTGCATTTTTTGAGCTTATTGAATAAGTCGTTGATTATGGCTGGAGCCAGTGGCTGGAGAGAGTGTGTGTTTTCAGCCCATGGTAGTTAATGTAATTGAGTGCAGCTGTCGGGTTTTTCTGCACACAGCTTTGTGTTTGGGTAAGGTCCAGTGTTACAGCATGAATAGCCAAGACATGCTTACACGGGGAAACAGAATAAGAACAGGGCATCTGTGTTTTATGTGCATGCATGCTCATGGAAGTTAAGAACAAGGCACTTGGAGTAACATACACAACCCAAACACACACATCCTTACACGCTGAGGCTCTCCTGACTGGTAGGGGTTATACATGAATGAAGACATTCTTGCCAGTTAGAACAGCAGTGAACAACTGGGTAGCAGCTGTGTTGGCAGAATGCTCTGTGAGAAAGGTGCAGGGAATGGTACAACAATAACATAAAATCCAAGTAGCAATCTTCTCACCGCAACAGCACCCTGACAGCAATTTTCAACTGATTATATCAATTTGCAGGAAAAAAAAAATCCAATCAGTGCTCTTCAAGCTCAAACAGCACAGAAAGTACACTCGCTTTGTTTTAAGGTCAAGCTTAATGTAATGCATAGCTAATTTAGAGGCACACGCGCTCCTATCGACTTTTGCTGCAGTACTGACCTACAAAACAAGTGCGGATCCACTCCCGTGTATTAGGTCAGCAATTTGTGAAACCACAGACACATTTCCAATATCCTTCGCTCCAATCAGCCATCTTGATTGTCCTAGTTATTTCATTTGATTCAGTGAGAGAGAACAGAGCTGAGACAAAAGAAGAGAAGCAATGAGAAGCAGAACTCCTTCATTACAGGGTAATCTTGGCGCCTGTTAGCTTTCTAATCAGCGCTTATTTTAATAGGGCCCAGATGAACAGGAAGAGAGGGTCAAAGGTTTTCGGGGATCGAGGGGTCTCACATGTGCCGAATTAGACGTGTGCCTGTGTGTGTCTATGTGTGTGTGTGAGTGACATTTTAAATGTATATGAATGTGGTGTAGCTGATTCGGGCGGAGAATGATAATAGCCGATCGTTCGGGAACATGATACAAACGGGAGATAAAGCGTCAAACACGCAGAAGGAGAGCAGCGCAGCAATTAAGCTGATTCAGGAGAATGGAAGCAAGAGAATGAAAAGACAACGGGGCTAGAAAGAGCATCGGAAAGGTTTTTAAGTCTGTGCAGTGTAGCTGAGAAGTTCTTGAAGAGAGCAGGAACGGGGTGAAGGAAGCGAGGCGGCAGAAGCAAGATTGTGGATGAGGATAAAAACGGAAAATGGAGGGAAGTGGTTATAGTTTGGGAAGATGGGGAATTAGGGATGATTAGTTTTGAGAGTGAGTGTAGTGGCGGATGTGAAGACATACAAAAAGTCACTGGAGTCAGAAAACTCCCTTCTGGTTCCCATGAACTCTAAGTCTCATGAGACCTCAGCATGAGAGTGAACTGTAGGGTATGCTACTTCCTGCAGATCTTTAAATAGATGCAAAATCCCACACTGCTGAACAGTAAATAAACAAATAAATACATTTTAAGAAAGCGTCAACTGTTGCAAAATAAATCAGTCCCAGCACAGTGGTCAACAGAATCTTCCCAACCCTGTCAAGCATCACGAAGAGCTGTATTTAGCTGCTTGACTTCACATGGGGAAATGGAGATTCTCCCTTTTATCATACGGCTAATAGAGCTAATTTGTTCCACTGAGGGAAGTGTTCCTTATCCACAAACACAGCGCTGCAGGAGTGGTTCGATTAATGCAATGAACCACTCAGCAAAAAGAATACTAGAGAGGTTGCTGAACTCGTAGAGAGAGCTGTTTGGGTAGTGTTGGTGCTAATTAGCGCTACCTTCACTGGGAGCGCTTTCTAAAAAATATTTCAGATTAATCGTCTACATGACACATACTGTAAATCTACAGCCTTTATCGCTGAATATATTCATGCCGCATGAAACATTGAACCTAATTTTTTTCAAAAAATACACTGGGGCCGACAGAAAGTTTGAGACTAAGCTCTCTGAATTAACATTTGGTAATCTAGAATGCTTCCACAACACTGGTTAATTCTTTTCCCTCCTCTCTGTATCGCAGTTACTTCTCGGGGGCAAGAAATGATTCAATAATACAAGAAAAATGAGTGGAGTTTTTCTTCCCACTTCTGGGTAGGAAGTGATTGTCTTCTGCAGTTATTATTCTTTCTTTTCTTTTCCCTAGTTATGCTTTGAGAAAATGGCCAGTTTCTAAAAACAGCAGCCATGCATCTTTTTTGGCAGATGAAAAAACTCAAAACTATGTGTTTATTTCTCCCCAGGACATATTGTGGAGAGGTGGCGTTGACGATGATTTGGTGCTTTTGTGAGTCTGTGAGAATAGTTAAGAGGGTGGCTGAGAGAGCGAGACTGTGTTATAGTAAAAGGGTCATGAGACTTCCTGCATAGAATGCATCACACAGACACATGCACACTGTAACGCTGAATACGTTGCCGATACTGTCATTAATTTCCAGTAACACTGAATTCCACATAGCAGTTGAAACCAGCTGGATGATTTGATAGAGTTTTATTTCAAAAGATCTCCTTCAAAAAGAAAAAAAAAAATCTTTTTTTTTTCTTACATGCCAACAAGAAAGAACAGAAAATAAATACTTTCGTGACATGAAATAAAAGAGAGGTGTTTGGATTTAAGTTTCTCTGAGTGAAGGCTGAGCTTCTGAGATGTTTTTTTTTTTTACCCAGTGCTGCATAGAAATAATAAAATCTAGTTTATTTAATAAAAACCACAGAAGCAAAGCTGTCTTTTTCTTGATGATCCCCAAAACCAATTTTCAAGTTTTATCTTTCCCTGTTACCCGCATAAGAATCGTCCAAATTCTCACAACAACCCTCATTCTAGTTAACCAGAGTAGACCATTAATACTTGATTAATACTTTACTTCTCAATGGTGGATTGTCATTGTTACTGTAAGACTACCAAAAAAAAGATTATTTTTACAAAAATCATTTTAAATGTGTCTCTTGTGTGTGTAGACCTTAACAACAAAAATAACCCTCCCCCCCAAAAAACATTATGCAACTCCTTGTTTCCACAAAAATCCACAGTGGGGGTGAAGAGTGCAACGTTAGCATGACACTTGGAGCAGCCACATTAATGAGACATACCCCCAGCTGAAATAAACAGGAATCTTTCAAGATAACTTGCACAATGCTATGCTGAAAAAGGTCAGTTTGTTTAATAAAGACCATGGAAAGTCTTCTGCTTGACCACACCACAAATAAGTTGCAGTTTTATCTCTCTATGTTATCAGGGTTTTAAAAAGCAACCATTAAAATAAGAATTGTCTGAATTCTCACAACAAAGAACTCTCACTCTAGTCAATACTTAGGCCGTAAATCGAGGCTACAGTTCACGCCTTAAGTCCAATGAATCTTAAACAATAATAGTAAACTGTGTAATAAAATTCAATAGCCTCCAATGGTGGTTATACGTTCATACACCTCTGAATAATTTCCTCTCATTTAAGCCAAAATAAATCAAAATAAAGTCCTCCTCCTCCTATTCTGGTGAATAAAATGCTCCAGTGCACCTCAATGCCCTCACAGCACCACCCCATACGGCAACCAGACATTGTGCCTTTAGGGCCTCCAAAAGACAAAAGATGCTTGAATTAATTTGCATGCCATTCTGTGGTGTCCGTACACTCTGAGGATATCTTTCCTTCCTACAGAGAGGCCACTAGAGCCATCCAGCAGCCATTGTGTCCCGGTTTTATCACCTTCACTGCAGTGAAAGTTTACAAAGTGAAAGATGAGATATCAAGTGGCTCATCTGGTGATAAGTGCCTCACCTCCAACTTTTAAACCCCTGCTATCATCAAGTCTGCTGTTTGCAGTGCTTAAAGTGAATGAGTAGATCAGCAGTTAATCCTATGGGCTTGTGCTGCTAAGTAGCTCATCGCTGTCTGGGTGCTAAAGAGGCCTTGAATGCTGATGTTGTCAGATGCGGACAAGAGGGGGAGTAGATAAGCTATTGTTTTCCCAGGGAAAGCACAGAGGGCTTGATGTTGCAACGCAACACTGATGCAAGCCTCCGAAAGCGTGACCGCCTTTGGAGTTCTTTTGGAATGGGAATTTCACCATCCATGCACACATATGCACATACTGTATCTCTACAAGCACAGATCAAATAGGGCATGTTGTAAGGCTCTAAGGCTCCAAGAGTGTACACATGGAGCTAATCCACACACTTGCACACACTTTAGTTGCATGGCTCAGTTGAAGATGGTAACTAAGGACACTGTGTTAGGGGCATGTGCCATTATCACAGATCAGGGAGTGGGATTCAAGTTACGCTCTGTCTTCTACAGATGTTTTTCAACAGTCTTTTTTTTTTTTACAGGTATCATTTCTGATATCAATTTCCAAATGGCCTTTTCCTTATCTTCTTCCTAATATTCCTCTTCACTGGTTGAAAAACCCCCATAAATTCTTCTTTATAAAGTTAACTTCTCAAGGCTTTTCTAGCAGGAGCATAAGAAAGATGATGTAGGTCCACAACATTTTTAAAAAGGCCTTAGGTACAGCCAGAAGACCAACGCTAGATAACCTGAGAGGTCTGGATGGCTTATCGCTTTTAAGCAGGTCTAATATGTATTGTGGAGCAAGGACACTGACTGCTGTAGAGACAAGCAAGAAAAGCTTAAAATCAATGCTGGTGTGTACTGAAGGTAGACGCGAGGGCAGGTGGGATGCACTTTCCTCTTTTAGTCCCTGTTAAAACGCTAACCTCAAGCTTCCCGTAGTTTTCTAAAGAAGGCCAGAGAGGAATGCAGTAGTTTTTTCTTAAGTAAAAGTTTCACTATGTGTTTGTAATTAAAGAAGTTGCATCTGTTGGGGAAAAAATGAACAATGAAGCATTATTAGTACCTAGCCAAAAGAAATACCAACATTATGTCAGTGTGAATGGTAATTAAAGTTACTTGCTCCAGTCATCGAATGCTTTTCTTCTTTAAAGCTGAAACAGATATTTGCAGTTTTGCATTTCGTCTTCATTTAATGCACCAATCTGAGCAATGCATTTTCCTCTGCTGCCATAGTTTTTGTAACTAACCTGCATTGTTCTTCATTTATACAATAATTTTGTCACTATTTATAGTGGCATCGAATAAATGACTTCAGTCACTGATACCAACCTACCACTACTGCACTCTTAAAGTATGTATTTGGCAAAGGATCTTTCCAGGAGAAAACTGGTCTTGAGATTGTAGACAAATGATGGAGCTCCTAAGACATCTAAAGCATTTTCAAAATCAACTCTACCATAATTATCTATGTCTTTAAATGTGATGTCAAGGAGTTTTTTTGCAAATGTCCAGAATTCCAAGTTAAAGGTAAGAGCACTCTCACTTTTGCATTGTGGCACCAATGCAAAAGGACATTTGTGCATAATTGTGAGTGGCCGGTGGCTTTGACAAACAGTATTTGACAGCCTAATAATGAGATCAAACTGGTAGACCACTGCAGCTAGCCAAAGTACTGTAACTTTTAAAGAGAGCAAATTATGTGGAGACATCCATTCTAGATTAGTTACCTCTATCACTGTCAATGCAGATAAACAACAATTACTTTTTGAATATGGAAAAGCTTCAGCTTCATAAAAAGTCACCGATGATGTTACACGCATATATATATCATAGGAATAAAGTTTCATCCATATCCTTGAGTTTTAGTTTAAAAGTATTTAAAATATATTATAAATTCATTACTTTTGAAAAAAGTCTGAAATATTAAAGTGGTCATATTAAAAAAAATTGTTCCTGTCTAAAGATCAAAGATATAAATAGAATATCTTGAAAAGTCAAAGATACATTTTCCTCCAAGTGCATTTAGTTAATTGTTTTGAACATCTCAGAAATTTTGAATATTGTTATTTATATATATGTTAAATTTGTTGATAATGATCATTCTGATATATTATTATAAAACTTCGTCTCGGATTTTTCTCCGTACACAACTACAGCTAATAATATATCAAAGAATCAAGATTCGATTGAAGTGCTGTGAAGTGCCATCCAATAGGTTTTGCATTTCCATTTGGTTGAAGTATAGCCCTGTACACTTAAGAATTCATCCTGCTACTTCTATTAGCAGTCACATCATCAATAAGTACTTCTGACCCAGTTCCACTGGCAACCACCCATACCAGTGTCATGTGGCACTTTGCCTTCACTGTGTTTGACAGATGATGTGGTATGCTTCACGAGCTGCTCCTGTCATTGTCTTCCAGGTACAGGTGAATCTCGGTTTTGTCTGTCCAAAACCTTTTTATGTAACTGACAGTGCTTTTTTAGATTTTCCAGCAAATTTGAATCTGGAGTTTCTGTTTTTTGGGGTTGAACCCATCATTTGCACCTCGTTGTGAACCCTCTATTTACATTCATTAAAGGGGTCTTTTGGTTGCTTACTTACTAATTGAGGATGTTCTTAACTTGGATACCTTTGGGAAGAGGAATTCTTTCCTAAGCATATTTTTATATATTTATATATGAATATCAAGAGAAAAAAAGAGTCCAAAAATATGTGAGCATAAATTTGTATTCCTTTAAACATTAAACTTCTTAAAAATTGACACATTATGGTCACACTTTATATTTTAGTTTAACGAAAGCTTTCCTAATTAGGGCAACACGTATGCTTTCTTAAATCGTAATGCAAAAGCTTTTAATGTGACCTGAATAACATCTGCATTCTTGTTAAATTGAGAGTCACAAAATGGGTGTTTACCTTACAATATGAAAAAGTGATTGATGTTTAACAGGGTATTTAACCCCCCCACCACCCACCCCTTTCTGCTCTGGTTGACTGGCTCTCAGGGAGACTGTTGCAGTGAGTGGTGATTCAGCTGAAGAGTTCTGCCAATGTGCTTTTGGCTGGGGGTGACACTCTATGCATGCATGAATATATTACTTCTGCTGCTGTTATTATCTCTGGCAAGGCTTCGCCATTTGGGACCTGCACCCTGTTGCCTTCCTGGCTTCTGTGCTCTTATTGTCATTACCAGACAATAAATTAGGTCTGAATGTGAGTTGTAAGGGCGTCTACTCGGATAAGACGCTTCTTTATCTACAGAAAATCATAGATGTTTTTCAGCGGGGTTGGGTGAGGGAAGCTTATATGATGAAACATTTACAAAACCAAAACTGGCTGGCTAAGGCTCCCTGCAACTCTAAAACTATCATTTTATAAATACAGCTCTGAAACACAGACAGTGTTACAGACACAATATGCACCGACTGGGTCTCCTCGGTGCTGATGGATTTACTGTACTGTGAAACCAAAGCTAAACAGACCTGCAGCCATGTATACATCATTGTGATCATCAGCATTTGGCCCTCTGGATTTAGGACAGTGTTGAGGCAGCCTTTAAATACACCAAAACTGGAATGCACAAAGCCCTGCTCACAGATCCTCCTATCAAGCCTCTGAGGGTGTGACTGTCTATCTGTCTAGGTGTCAGTCCTCTCTGTCATCATTACCCCTCGCTTACAAAAACGCGTGTGTGCGTGTGTGTGTCTCTACTGCTTTCATGCACAAATAATGTTGTTTACGAGCACTCGTGTGCACACATCAGTCAGTGTTTTTGTGTATGTTGCATCCCTCTTGCAGACAGATGGAAACCTTAGGCACAATGCCGGGGGTCTCTCTTTTGAAGCACCCTTACCTCCCGCCCAA
>VUQR01027683.1:37596-53012 GCA_015108515.1 Hemichromis elongatus
CATCTCTGTGCTCACCAAGCAGAAAAGAAAGCTTCAATCTTACCCAGGCAGGCCCCAGAACCTGACTGCAGGCAGTGGAATCCTTTGCAGTTGCTATGATGATACAAATCTAGCCCTGTATTTGACACAATAACACAAACTGAGAGGGAAAGGAAATGCAGATGTTATATTCATATAAGAATTACAAGGCTGGCAGCAATGTAACATGGCACTGGGACACTTAGGAATATATGAGCTGTGAGATATTTTATCTAAGGCAATGTGTTGATTGTAAGTGCATTCCACTATTAGAATATCATATTAATTGAGTCAATATGGGAACACTGCGCAAAGTGGCAAAATACTGCTGTAAGCATAATATTTTCAGGGGCAATGAGGGAACATTTTTTAATCATATAACTAAAGTTCAGAGGTATGAATACAAGGTGGAAGGCTAAACTGAGAAAAGGAACATTTTACCTTGACGTTTGTTTTCACAAAATCTAGTTCTGTCTTTTTGTATAAATACAAAAGGACTAAATTATAAGAAACCTGCATTGCAAGAACGAGGGTCCTATATAACAGTTCAACAGAGGATAATGCTACGATTGGATTAATAATCCGTTCAACAAAAAGAGGAACCAACAGTAACTCATTAAGTTTCATATGATGAAACTTGGTCAGCATCCCACGCATTATCACCAAGTGGCACTTACCATGATGAAGATGACAGGTGACATAATCACGTGAACTCCAAACAGAAGTGAGGAACTCCAGTGCTTTTTTACATTTGTTTATTTGTGATGTTTGCCTATATTTCGGGGCCAAAACACCTAGTTAGGCTCAGAAAAACAAGTTGATGCATTTATTCACAGTATTAACTGCATTACAAGGCACAGTTCTCCCATCGGCATTTTTATATTCTTCCTCTGTAGCGACAGCCACAGGAACAGCACAACATATGGCTGCGGCTGAGGAATTTTATTGAACTCTATAGAACTACCTTGCATTTTGTGAAAAGGCACCTGGTCTGTTAGTATATGGTGCCTAAGAAATATGACAAAGCTTTTATTCAATTCAATTCAGTTCAATTCAATTTTATTACGTAGTGCTAAATCACAACGACAGTCACCTCGAGGTGCTTTACATTGGGGGATAAAGACGCTAAAATAATACAGAGAAAACCCCAACAATCAGATGACTCCATATGAGGAAGCGTTTGGCAACAGGGGCAAGGAAAAACTCATTTTTAATAGGCAGAAACTTCCAGCAGAACCGGGCTCAGAGAGGGCCGGCCATCTGGCACGACTTGTGGTGTGCCAAAAAGTGATTTCCGATGTTTTTCTGTGCTTTTACGTCTAATATCCTTACTTATATTAGTAAATTATGAATGGGGTTATACATAAAATAAAGAAAGGACCTATTTCTGAATTATATTTGCATATTTGTACCCATATTGTCATCAATCCAGACCTTTTTGGTCACTTCAAGTAAGTTTATAGAACTGTGATGTTATATTTGTTACAATTTCTGCTGCCTTCTTGGCTAGACATATCTTGAAAGACATTTTTAATGTCAATGACACTTTTTAAAGGATACTTTTTAAGGATTAATAAAGAATATATTTAAGTCATTTTGCCAACAACTGATTGCAGTAGCTACTTTTTGAGTAGCTACCGTTTCATTGGCTGCAATGCCAGGTCGGTTATGTAAATATAGACATGTGTGGTAGCCACAGCTAAACCAGCAAAGAAATAGATAAGCATGTAAACAAATACCCCCAAAATGACCTAAAACCAAAACATGGAATACCCCGTTCATCCAACTGCATCTAAATGGACAAGTAACACCAGTAACACTGAACCAGCAGCAAAATAAGACCAAAATAACCATTGACATTTGAAAAACAGTAGCACCTGTGCTGTCATGCATCCTAGAAAAAATTCCACTATGACCCGCTACATTAACTGAATAACTCCATCTACCACAATACCTCATTGCAGTTTCTGGTAAAAAAACAAACAAACAAACAAATAACCCCATCATTTTCTGCCCATTTGCAGAGATTTCTTGGGACAATGGCGAGTGTCATGCATCTGCCCCATGTATTTTTATCGCCTTGCAGTTAAATGAGGGATTGACTTTAAAAGCAGTGACTTTATTGACTCAAATTATTAAAGGGAGGGGTCAACTATGCAAAGTGGCCAATCTGGTTGTTAAGTGATGACGTATGAACCCCAATTCTGGGTCCAAACTACTCTTCGTTTATTAAGGCTGTTGTGTTTTTAACATGTTTTAATGCTTTGTGTTGTTCTATTTAATCTGAGCTAGCTCCTAAAAAAAATCAGTAATCACTGGCAGCCTATCTCGGTTTTTAGTACATCTATATATGTTGAGAGAAATGTGTTTGAATATCTCTCTCTCTCTCTCTCTCTTTCTCTCTCTCTCTCTCTCTCTCTCTCTCTCTCTATATATATATATATATATATATATATAAATATATCATCTTTATATGGAAACTAGCGAGCTTACTCTCTGCTAACTTTGAACTTTCTTAAACTTCATAAGTTCTTTTGTGGATGGCTGGATGTTAAACTAAATTGTCACACCTGGTAGAGCAGCCACACTGAACAGTTTATTAAAGATGAAAGAATTTAGACAGTTTGTAACTCTCACTGATGCCGCAGTGTTGGTTTGACTTTGGGAGCTGAAGCAGAGTTTGGACCAGTAAACGACTTAAACCGGATAGAAGCTGGAGTTACTGCTCCGCAAGGAAAAAAAAATCGGGGGTTTTTGGTGTTCCTAAGTTATTTTGACACAGTAGCATCTCTTGTAATAGTTACACCTCTGATAAAGCCTCACATGTGTTAGCTTAATTTTAATGCCAAGATTATTACTATTGCTTTAGTATGTAATGATCAGACATCAGACATGGATGGAAGTTGAACTGGTAGTCTTTCTTTTTTTTTAATTGGATATGTACTTTAATGTAGAAAGTGTATGCTTTTCCTTATTTTTCTCCTACCAGAGTGTATTGCTCAATATACAGCAAGCCCCTTAAATTGATCTTCACCTATTACATTGTATAGTGGCTGTCCTCTGTGCTGCTTTTTGGCCAGCCTGCTGTCAAATCTGTCCAAAGCTGTCAGATAACATAGCTGAGAGATTTAAGCTAAAGGAACTGCACATTTGGAATCAATGTTAATTATTCTTGAAGTTTCAGGAAAAATCATCCATAGAAGAAATGGCACACTCAAATAAAGACAGCAACAATATGCAATATAATGAAAATTAAAAAAAATAATAAAACAAGAACATATGGCTCAAACTTCCAAATTGGAAACTAGAAATTATAAGGCAGAAATACACACACACAGACAAACAACTGAAAAAAGAAAAAAGAAGAAAAAAAAAATATATATATATATAAATCTTCAATACTTCTTTTTCAGCTGTTTCTTTTTCATATCTTTAGTACTTGCATACTGAACTTTAGCATTTAAATCTTTCAAACAGCGTGGGTTATTAAATAGACCTTTTTTAAGATCAAAAGGGAAAATTGAGGCACCTAGTAACATGCATTCAACCATCTATGCAGGGAAAGGGTTGAGCTCTCATACAAAACAGCACATTTTAGTTTCTCACAGACGCAGGTATTTTGTTTATTTTATGGCTTGTTTATAACACCATTAAAGACCTTTCTGCCAGTTCCTCATCAGAGATGATAATAGTTTTAGCAAGGTGTCGGGGCCTCCAAAACTGGCAAAACAGGTTTATTCCTGTTTGTTACAAATATTCCAAGTCTCTTGCACTATTCTGGAAGAATGCACAGTGTTCTCGCTTGTTAACTGACTTGAAAATGGATTTGAGTGCTATCTAAAAGCACTGTTTTCCTACTACAAATGTAATTTACAGCTATGACTGCAATGAAAATGCAAAAAAAAAATAGAGACATATTTTCACTTGTTGGTGCATCTGTGTCACTCTAAAGTTCACACTAATCCTGAGATTTTTATGATCCTAATTTACAAAAGAAGAAGCAAAAAAAGAAAAACAGGGGTGTGAGGAAAACTAACAGAGACAACTGAACTTGCTGAAATTTAGCTGTAGTATCAACTCCACAACTGCATCTTTAGAACATGAATGTCAAGAAAAATTGCAAATAAGAGATACAAAAAACCGTATAGAATGTTTGTTATTATCAGAAGTTATTTCGCAAAGCTCCAAATCATCCACCTGGGTAAATATACATGAAGAAAAACCAACAAAAAATAAATAAATCATTAATCAAATGCTAATTTACAATATCAAGTTGGTCTACACACACATAATGTGTCGTTACTTTGTATACATTTATTTAGTAAGGTTTTATTCAGTAAGTCTGCTTTTTGTCTACTGTATGTTTTCTATGTTTTGACCTTTTTTTATTGTTATTAAGTTGTTTTTTAAATTATTCTCACTATCAAAACTGCACATAAAAACAGGTGGATTGAAAAGTATTTCATGAAACACATAGCATATGTTTCTCTACTCACTGACAAATTAGGTCTGCATATCTATGAGGAGAATTAAATGAGTAAATCTACACAAAATATAGGCTTTGTCTAAGTTTATCACAAGGATGATAAACCACCTGTCATTAGGTGTGGCAACACTTCACAGGATCCACAGCGGCAGGTCAGGACACTTCCCATTGGCCCACAGAGAAACGCACAACAACATCAGCCTGATCCCTGGGGGTCTGGCCACCATCTGCGCACATCACCCATCTTTGTCTCTGCTTACTGCTCCATTGTAGCCCCAGCTTCCACTTCCCCCGGTTAAAAAAGTGAAAACTGGGTCTCTGTGTCTCCAAGTTGACTCCCTGGAGCTGAGAGCTACACTGAGACCCACATTTATCATCTCCAAGGCAGTGGTCAGAGTGTGTTTCCACATATGTGTGTGTCTGTTTCAGTGTTCCCTGCAGTAGACTCAGCCCTTCATACTGGAGCACAACTTAGTAAAGGATAATCTAGTCCTGTCGCCCTCGTCTCACGCAGGCACACACACACACACAGGTACAAACTATATACACACAAATACTATATTCCCAAAGAATGAGCTAGGACCTCATAGCTTCATAGCTCCAGAGGTATATTTTAAAAATCCCAACCTCTACAGCTTTGATTTTGAACAAACACACATATTTATAATAAAAAAAAAACACTACTCACCCTTACTCTCAGCCAAGGTGTGCGTATCCAGACAGGGTCCCCAAGCCAACCTTGATATATGTGTTGATGTGTGAGAGATATATAACTGATGCCATACCAGCTCGAATGTCATCTGGATTAACAAGGTATGCATCAGGTAGTGACTAACCAGGACAAACTCTTAAGGTCTACTAAAAGATGTGTATGCAGCATTGTGGACATTCCTACTGTGACCATCGCTGGAACCAGCCAGTTGATCTACACCAACCAGAGCAATACGACCCTAAGAGTCTTCATCAGGAATTCAATAGGGATGTGGCGAACAACACTAGAGACCAACTCCAAGCCAACTGCACAAATCCGAATACTTTATTGATCCATAGGGGAAAATTCTGTCACAATGAAGTTACAATCAAATGTGGGATTTACCAAGGAAATGCTCTGTTCCCACTGCTGTTCTGCATAGGCCTGAACCTTTCAGCCAGATCATTAAAAAGACTGGCTAGGGATACCACCAGCAATTGTTAGCCACCTCCTGTACATGGATGACATCAAGCTGTGTGCTGACAGTGGACGAGACATTGATTCACTGATCCACACCAACAGGATCTACTGCAAGGACAATGGAATGTCATTTGGACTGGGGGAAGTGTAGTCTGATGGTAACGAAGAAAGGGAAGGTAGTCAGAACTGAGGAGACTGAACTACCAGAAGGCAACATTGCAGACAGCGATGACAGCTACAAGTATCTGCGAATCCCACAGTCAAATGGGAACCATGAAGAGGCTGCTAGGAAAGCTTCAACCACCAAGTACCTGCAGAGGGTCAGGCAAGTCCTGAGGAGTCATCTGAACGATAAGAACAAGATTTGGGTTATCAACACATATGCCCCTGCCCATGGTCAGATAACCTGCTGGCATGATAATCTGGCCAAAGAAGTAGACAGAACCCACTGACATCAAGTCATGTAAGCTCCAGACCTTGCATGGAGGGTTTTACCCCAAGTCCAGCAAGTTCTAAGCACAAGATCCATAGAGGCTGGGTTCTACCACACCAGGCATGACCCCCAGATGAAGGCTGTGTAATGATGCCCCTGTGGCAATCTAGCACATAACAGCAGGGTGCAAGATGCATGCAGGCAGGACATACATAGAACGCCGTAACAAGTGCCCGGCATAGCACACATGAATATCTGTCCTGAGTGTGGCCTGGTAGTCCCGAAGTCAAAATGGCCTCCTAGGGTGGTCAAAAAGTTGGAGAAATATCAAGGGCTCAGAGAAGAGCTTGAGTAGATGTGGAGGATGAAGGTAACAATGGTCCCAGTGGCATTTGGAGCACTCGGTGCAGTGACCCGCAAGCTAGGCGAGTGGCTCCAGCAGATTTCAGGAATAACATCCAAGAAGTCTGTCCAGAAGAGCGCAAAGATACTGCGCCTCAGGCTCCCAGGCCTCTGGTAGAAGACCCGAGCTTGAAGGATAAAGACTGCCCGGAGAGGTGAGAGGGAATATACAGTATATGTAGATATAGTTAGCAAACTCTACATTGATCCATTTTAATTTATTTTGTTGGACTGTTATTTTGCTGCAATGACTAAATTGCACACCCTATTGTGTCACATTGTTTCAAACCTTCAGTGAGAAGCCTTTGAGTAGATTTTCAATGGTAATCTGACCCAATTCTGACAGTCTAACACAAGACATACTGTCACAATACAAGCCAAAGCTATGTTTTGGCACTTGCATATTTCTCCAATTGTCTGGATCAGAGTGTGTTTTCTCTGCAGAGAAAAGGAAAGTAGAGCAAGAACATCTGGCCCTGGTGACAGAATCACTCTGAACATGACTTTTTTTTTTTTTTCTTCATCTTCTTCCACATTCTATGACATGTCTCTGCTCCACAAATATGTGATTTTTTTTTTGTGAATAATGATATCATCATTGCTTTGGCTGACATATGCCAGACAAGCAAGTAATACACAGGTGGTAGGTGAAATGGGTTCCACGCCAGCACATACATCATCCTGATGAGGGTTCAGTGAAAGAGAGAGGGGAAAGGACTGCTGTTATAATGAGAATGAGGTAGATGAGCATTTTGCCTGATTTTTTTCCCTCTTCTCCTCGTTTCTGCTGTTCGCTTATCTCTTTTTCTCCTCTTTTTTTCTTTCCCCTCTTCTCTTCCCCTTCTCAGTCTCAGAGGTTTATTATGACCCCAGGCTGAACTCGTAAATTACTACCATGGTTTTCGACCTACCAGGAATTAATTACAAAAGGGAGTGAGGAAAAAGAAAGAAAGCGAAGAAAAGGAAGATTTTGGACAAACTTTTTCACACACAGTACCTCACTGTACATACTTAGGAAGTGCATGGAGTACTGAAAGAAAATCAAACAATTAAAAGCTGAAACCTTGTCATTGTCAGTTAAGTACCTTTCAAGGGTGAGTGTTATTGTTTTGTCAGTGCATCTGAGTTACACATGCACTTTCTTTGTAAATACCATTTCGTCAGCTTTTTATTTTGTCCATTCAAACCTTTTTTTTTTTTAAATCAAGGAAGGTGTCACTTCTTTTAAATTCGTAGAAACTTCATTTCTGAAACAAAGCTGTTAAAATTGAAAACGACAGTGAAACAAGAATCAAATCAGAAATTCAAAAGGAGGAGAAACTAAAACAAGGCAAGAATGAAGGAGCGGCAGAGATGTCTGCGTTAACCCTCGCTATCCTGAGTGCACATTTGTTCTTGGTGGTTTTTTAATTGCGTTGCCTTGACAACCAGAACAATGCTGAAAGGCTCTTTCACTCCGATGCTGGCTGAAAATGATTTTCTCCATCATGCATTTAGCAGGCAATTAGTGAGACAGACAAGGAATTTAGCTTAAACCCAGTGTATCATTCCTGCTTTCAGAAAATGGAGGGGGTAGATGTGGGTGGGAGGAGTGAAGAGTGGGGTGGAATTTTAATGCACGATATAAAGCAGAGCAGAGGAAAGGGAAATCGAAAGAGGAAGAACAAGTAAAATAAAGTTGAAGGGCAGACTGAGATAGAGCAGGAGAGAAATAAAGCGGAGAAATGATTTGCAGTGACTGGGGAAAAAAAAAAAAATCAAAGAATGTTTTGGCCAATTTATTTTTTACTGTATGTGTACGACTGTGTATGTGTGAATATACACTACATGAGTGTATTCATCACACTCGGTGAGATGGGTCTGTTTTTCTACCTCAGGGTTCAAAGTGGCCCTCTGTCTTTGTTACTGCACGTTTCCCACAGAGGGATCATCACATCGTATTTCTTTGTTAAGCCACTGAAAACAACAGGGCTTGTCAGAAAATTAGGAGAGAAGAGTAAAACATGAAGCACCGACAAGCAGCAACAGGACACAGATGTAAAAAAGAACTCGCTTGTAAGCACGGCCTGTACGTGAGAAAGGCAGGCGAATGCTAGGATGTCTGTGGTCAGGTAGGATTTTCTGAAGGAGACTTTTCCCATGAAAACATGACCATGTCAAATTGTCTCATTGTAAAGAAATCACTGCATGGCTGTGTTAGGGACACAGTTTCAATAAACACAACAGAGTAATTTGTCAAAAGTAGGAGGCAGTGTTTAATACACAGTGCATTGTGCAATTTTTATTGAACCTGTCCATCAAGAAAAAAAGATTCCCTTTTACAAATCTCAGTGTGTGAAGCATGCAACATGTGGCCTAAACCACGTGTTAACATATTATTAGTATTAACCGTTAAAACATTCAGGCATTATTTGTATAGAGAACACTGTTTTTCATTCATTTTATCCACAGACGACTTTATTTTAAATGTATCTTGTTTTCCATAAAACAAGTTGATGTGGTCACAGCTGCTTTTCTCTTTTCCCTCAGCTTCTCCTCCGTATGCCCTGTTGGCACTGACTAGAACTAAGCAGGGACCTCCTGGGATTTAAGAATTTACTACCCATGTCTGTGCTTAGTGTGGTGCATTTGCCTAGAATAAATACAGGCTCTGTCTCACTCATTTACTGACCAAATCCCAAGGATTATCTCGATTGTAATGGGTCTGCATGCTGAGTAGCTGGATGACACTCTCAAAAATGGCCTGATTAATTGTTTTCACTGTAGCCGATAAATTCAAGTCCCAAAATAAGCTGGGCAAAAAAAACAAAAAAAAACAAGCAAAGACTGGATATACTTGAAAATACTTTGCAACAGAAAAATACGTCGGGTCTTGGTGTTTATTATTTGTTTGTTTGTTTTTTACTCATGGCAGTGCTCAGTTATTAATATCCAAAAACACAGGTCAGACAATTGCCATGTAAATAATGCTTTAATTCCATCCTCCCTTGTATTACATGCATATTTTCTTGGAGTAGTTATGATGGAATTGCCCAGTAGATACTTTCGGCATGTTTGGTCTGCACACCTGCTAATCACTGCCCCGATTCAAGCCCAGCTGCACCTCATCAAGCACACTGTTTACTGTTAGTGCTACATTTACCTCAAAGACTCTGTCAGGCTGTCTTCGTTGCCTTAAAATGTCTAATTACCTTGCCTGGTTGCTTCCCCATTGCTGTTTCATGTTTACCTGCCAATTCCATTTGCTACTCTCTCCTTAATTATACTGCTTCTGTAGCATTTCTGTATTTGTTTAGAGACTGGATGCTCACTTGGCCACCAAGTAAATTAAAGCTAAAAAAAAAGGTAACTATGCAGTAGTAATTATCTCTATCATAAGCTCGAAAATGTGTAAATACAATGCTATGGTAATGTACTATCGAATGTCAGGTGTAGTCTCATTTCTATTTATATGTTTATTTAACCGAGAGAGGAAAACATACATGCATGTGTGATGTTTCAAGAATAGACCTTTACTAGAAAATTTGAAGACGGTTGTTGTATAATTGGCATTAAATGATGGAAAGGGTTACGCTGAATTGTATTCGCCAAAGTTAAAAATACACGTATTATCACACTCACATTTGCACCTGTGGGCAATTTAGAACCGTTAATTAACCTAACCAAAAACAAGCACATGTCTTCCTGTGAGAGGAAGCCGGAGTATCCAGAGAGAACCCATGCAGACACGGGTGACGACACAGTGCTGCCCCTCCTTGATGGTGACGTCGAAGGTCTGTCCTATCAATTTTCATTGGAACTTTATATGCCTACTATGGTGACCATGGGTAACGGGGAATCAGGGTTCGATTATGGAGAGGCAGTCTGAGAAACAGCTACCACAGCCAGCGCAGGCAGTAGGCACACAAATTTCCCCCTCCTGACTCAGGTGATGAAATGTGGTGATCAAATGTGGTGCCATGCAGTAGGCTATGTTTGAATGTTCGACAGAGAAAAGCTAGCCTAAAGGCTCTGTACCAGGGGTCTGAAACCTAAATGAGCTGTGGGCCACTGCTGGCACTTTCATCTCATTGGAGGGGGACTTCAGTGTTCAAGTAGTAGAAAGAACAAACAAACAAGAAACAAACAGGAAAACACCAACAAATATTTCCAAAAATGTAGTGGTTTTTTTGTATTTTTTTATTTTAAATATTGTTTAACAAGACAAGAATGCAAACATGAATACAATTTTTTTTTTTACTCTTAACTGAAGCCTTTGATTGGACTACCAAATAAACTAACTGATACTCTCTTTCTGGCAGCACTTCTGCTATAATGTTGTTCGTAATTAACAAAATAAAAATGCAGACGTAAGTGCACACGTTAGTTTTTGACTGCTAGTGAAAACTGTTTTCGTTACAAATAATTTTCTCACTGAACTAACACAGCCAATCGCTCAACAAATTTGTATTCTCTGCTCATATTGGCTTCATATTAAATAATTTTTGCTTTTTAAAGAACTTATTTTAAAATTGCACTCAACAACAAACAAATCCTCCCTAACAAAAAAAAGGAACTTCAAGGGCCAAATTGCATTAGATTTCTTCACATCAATATACGGGCCAGAAGAAGGGGTGGCGTGGGCCGCAAGTGGCCCACAGGTCGCGAGCTTGAGATCCCTGATTTAAGCGTATCACATGGCTTCAACTCATTTAGACAGAGATGATCAAGATGACTTGCTTAAGTTCAAACTGAGCATCAGAATGGGAGAGAAGAAAGGTGAATTAAATGACTTTGAAAATGGGTTTTGGTGCCAGACAGCCTGGTGTGAATATTTCAGAAGGTGCCGATCTTCAGACTTTCCCGGTATCCAGTGCATCATGGGAAGCCCCTTAGCAGTCTAAGCCTATTAAAGAATAACTAAGGGATGGTTCGGGATAAACTGATCCAGCCCATAACTGTAATTGTCATTGTAAGAAAAAGGGATGTTTTAAGCCTAATCTTAAAAGCAGAGAGGGTGTCTGTCTCATGACTCCAAACTGGGAGCTAGTTCCACAGAAGAGGGCCCTGAAAGCTTTATGCTCTGTCTCCCATTCTACTTCTGAAAACCAAAAACCACGAGTAAGCCACCAGTCTGAGAGCGAAATGTTTGGTTAGGATAATATAGGACTATGAGGGGCTTTTTTATTCAAAATTAGGTTGAGAAAGGTTTTAAGTTAGATAATTAGTGCCATAAATATTGAAAAACAAATGCACAAATAACTACCAAGCTTTACAACTGCTAGCAGCGGTGTAGTTGGTCTTTCTTACTTAATGTAAAACCATGACGTGGAATATTTTAATCTGATGCTCTGCAAAGTGATCAGTGCTCTCATATTTTATTTTAAAGACTAAAAAAATGTAGAACATGCTCTTTTTTCCCCCTCAAATTTATTTGCAGTTAAAACAGAAGCAGGTGACAAAACCAACATAAACTGCAAAAACAACAGTGAGATAAAACAAAGGATCAAGCATAGATGTGTTTCACAAAGTTTCCCTGAATTAATAACTTGACATACATGTGTGGAGGCGCTGTCATTAAAACAAAACACATGATTTTAGCTTCAGCAGATGAAAGATGGACACAGGCACTTAAGGCAGGATGGAGATGCTAAGCTTCAGCAAGTTAATAAATCTACAATGAAATAAAGTTCATAGAATGAGACAATACTTTGTACATAGGACCCGTGTAAGGACACTACTACTTGGTTCACATACTGCATATGTCAAAGAGAAGGGCAACAAGACGAAGTTCCAAAGCTTAAGCACCAAACCAACCTCTCTCACTTGGGACAAAGAGAAATGAAGCAAAGTAGTAAGAATGTTTCCTGTGGTGTCCAATAGGTGACAGTGATAATATATGCAGATAACCAGAGAAGGACTATGCTCTTAGTTTTAGTTTGAATTATAAACAGACTGCACAAGTCTTATAACCTGTAAATAAGTTGGTATGTTTTATTTTCACTTCACTTGCCTTAAAGTCAGTGCATTTTTTTAAATGTTGAAAAAAGGTCTGCAGTTAACAGATTTCCATACTTTGCTCAGTAAAGCTGATGGCTTTTCTTGAGTCGTCACCATTGTCGCTATCAAAGCCTTCGCGTTTAAAAAAGCCAGTACGACTCGTCCATCATACAGCCCGTTCAACAAGTCTTTCACTGTCCTGTAAAAATGTGAAAGCCGCCAGAGAATTTCTACCCTCTTACATGCCCCATAACAGCCTAATGGTGTGACGTTAAAGTTATAAGCAACCTTGATGAGTTTGTTCATAGCAAGTGAGTCAAACATGGGTCCGAACGTAGCTCGCTGCATGTCAGGTGACTGTTCAAACAATAACTCGATTTTTTTATCAATAAAACGTACTACTGAGATACCAGCATTGTTCAAAAGCAGAAAACTAAAATACTATTGTTAAAATTGATGGCTCATTAAAGGTGAACATTTACAGAACATGTACTAAAGTGGTTCTGGACCACTGCAGGTCAAATTGGGTCATATGTGGCCCTTGAACTACAATGAGTTTAACACCCTCGGTTTGTGTCCTAACATTAGCATTTTAGCTCTTTCAATTGCTTGTTCTTAAATCACAAACGTGTCATGAATTTTTAAAGATCATCATTCTGAACAAAATGTACAGGTGTTCCAAATTTTATCCTCCACTGAGCCTACTTCCTGTGACAGTGTGGATCCTGAACCAGGGCAGTACAAACAGTCTGGGCTGAATTATCAAAACAAAAAGGCAATGCTTTTGTTGACATCAAGATCTGCAGCATCACTACACCTTCCTACATCAGAGTAATTAAGAAACATTTTCCTTTATTCCAGGTAATCAAATCCAATGCATACATACTGTAGTGATACGCTGCCAATGCGTACCACTTGAACTCTCACACAAACAGCTCTGCAAGCATATGAATGCCTCACAAGTTAAACAGATCAGATTCTACTGAGGAAATCTATGCAAGCTATCCTATATGGCATGGACATTATAAATATCAAATCACCTAGAAACAGAAACATGTACTTTAAACATGAGATAAGTACACTACCTGAGAGTAAAAACATCTGAATTAACTGTTAACTTATAACCTAACTTCTATGATCACCAGTGTTTGCAGAAGCTTTTTGATTTAACTCTAAAGTAGGCTTCTTAACAGTACCTGATTTCTAAGAAAAAACTATTTCAGTTACTGTCAGAACTTTGGGATTCATCAAACTTGAAGATAATAGTTTATCCATGGTTACATAAAACACCTCAGCCTGCTAATATGAAGGCACCTTTTTGCCTTCCTCATGTCATTTATGGCAGTGTAGTGGAGCCATGACACTCAAGCTCTGATAGTAACCGCCAACCCTACCCACAGAACCACCCTCTTTGCTTTTCCTGTAGTCACTCGGTTTTCTAGGTCATGTCTGATTCAACTTGGCTTATTTGTTGGAACATTCATCTGCATCAGCAAAGTAAACTTGTTGACTGACCTGTTTCACAGGGTTTAAATATGACCATATTTTTTGTCTTGGAAAAATTCTTAGATGCAAACCCTTGAGGTACATTTACTTGTCAAAATATACACTAACATCAAATTTAAGTTCTAGCACTCGGCATGAGCTCCGCGATAGCTGATTACCTGCTCAAATTTTACAAATGACGATGGTAAATGTTTATTCTCAGAACCAGGTTGAGGTGAGTAAAATAAATAACCATAAATACTGGATGAGTGGAAACTGACAAGCTGAAAGTGGTAAAAGAAATATTTCCAAGGCTGCTTCATTCCTATTCCAACATCAGTTCTAAGTATCCAGAGCTGATGTTGTTTTCTAGAAGCATCTTGAGACCAACTTCATGTCTGTTCAAGTGAGAGTAAATGCATCAAACAGGAATTCAGTGTGAAGGAGTTTTAGGAAACACAGGCCTGGTCTTGGACTCACAGAAAGCAGAATCATGTCACTGCTCTGCTATTCTCCACCAACTGATTCTTATAAAAAAAGATGACTTTGGCTCCTTGCTTTATGCACTCAGAGCAGTGACACATCCTTACTGCTGCCTCCAGTCCCTGACCTGTCCTCATTTCTTCTTCTGCACTTCCTGCAACAGCTTCAAGGCGGCCGTGTTCTTTGGTTCCACTTTCAGCAGACTGTTCAGATCGTCCTCGCAGGCTCTGACGTCCTGTAGAGGAGAAGGCAAAATGTTTCAGAGATTAGAAATGAAACAATGCTGATGAGGCTGGACCAGCTTGGAACTAAAGAGTAAATAATAACGTCTCTGTTCTGAAATAGTTCTTATGTAGAGTAACATTTGTTACCACATTTGATGTTTACAAGAGTTAAAGACAGCAGCTCTTTGTTGCAGCAGTCATTGAGCAGCGTGTAGTGCAGTGCTGCTTATACACAGGCTACACTTGAACACACTGCCTGCATATATTTTGCATTATAGTTTAAAATTTTCATCCATCAGAGAAAAAACTCAATCAGTATTCCAATTTATAATCCCCTTGCTATTATTTTGATAGGACCTGAGCATCAACTGAACTTTCTGGTCAGATTGCTGTTGTCGTGGCAGTCTAGACTGTCATCCTGTGACATGTCAGGGTCTGACTCCACCATGATGTGAACGAGTGTTTAATCTGGGATGCCATTGATTGCTCTAGTCTGGGTAACTGGTAAACAATGGCTTCTCGTTTCTTCTCCGTCTGAAATAACAACCTTTTTTAATCATCTGAGATTGTGCTAGCTGTGATTAACGATGTAGTATTGAGATTCATCACCTTCCCGAGTTGACTGCAAAATAAAGTCTAACACCACACTTGCCTATCAAGGAAAAGAAGACCATAAATAACACTAATAAATTATAAAATCTTTGTTTACACACCCCCCCCCCCCCCCACCTACAT
>VUQR01027688.1:0-33225 GCA_015108515.1 Hemichromis elongatus
GAATTTCAGACCATTCCTCCAGAGGAACATTTGTGAGGTCAGACACTGATGTTGGATGAGAAGGCCTGGCTCGCGGTCTCTGCTCTAGTTCCATCAGGTCAGGACTCTGTGCAGGCCGGTCAAGTTCTTCCACACCAAACTGACTTATCCATGTCTTTATGGATCTTGCTTTGTACCTGTTACTAATCTCTGTCTCTCTTCCACAGCATGTCTTTATCCTGTTCTTTTCTTCTCTCACCCCAACCGGTCGCAGCAGATGGCCCCGCCCCTCCCTGAGCCTGGTTCTGCCGGAGGTTTCTTCCTGTTAAAAGGGAGTTTTTCCTTCCCATCGTCGCCAAAGTGCTTGATCATAGGGGGTCATATGATTGTTGGGTTGGATGTACTATTGTACAATATAAAGTGCCTGGAGGCGACTGTTGTTGTGATCTGGCGCTATATAAATAAAATTGAATTGAATTGAAAAAATTGAATTGTGCACTCATGCATGTGAAATTGTCCACAATGTCTTGATATGCTAAAGCATTACGAATTCTTTTCACTGGAACTAAATGCCTGAGCCCAAACCTGAAAACAACACACACCGTTGTAGACATTTAAACAAAAGCCATTGTGTGTCCTCTGCCAAATGATTATTACCGCCTACAACAAGCACGAGATGTACGGCTGCTGCCCTTCATCTTTCTCTCCAAGTAATCAAACTGTCTGGATGTGTGGAATATGATAGAGGGCTGGGGAAATGAGAGCCATCAGAAGCATCCCGGCGCTGTGAACTCAGTGAACCCTATGCTTCTTAATGGATTTATTATGAGCTGGAAAACGGGCAAACACTTTAGTCCGTGAAAAAGAGGAAAACACCGGGGTCGAGAAATTTTCCAGAAGGCTGCTGTTGATCGCAGCCTTGGAAAATATCGCTGATGTTATTTTTCCCTCTTCGGGGGAGAAAATAACTCGCCGTGGCATGGCTAAAATAAGAAAGGAGGGAGTGCGAGGGAGGAGGGGGAGGAGGATTGAATTACCAACACAGGCTCAGAGAGCCGTTTGATGTTCAGATGCTGTGATAAATTATTGATGTGGAGCCTGTTAAATAAGGCCAGTGCTCATTTGATTACAAATCTCATTAGGGCTTTACAAAATATGCTTTAATAACAAAATCCATCAGCATAATCGCTATGTAAAGAGATTGAACACTGTCATTACACAAAGCATACAGCTGTGGTATTGTTACTGTAGGCTACAGATTTAGCCTTTCACTGTGAATGCACTGATTAACATTTCTCACAGAGGAGCATTATGAGTAACAATTAAAAATATAATAAAACACACAGCACAGTTAGACCAGATACGACTGCCCTTGGTCTCTAAATGTTATTTAGACGTCTGGTTAAAGTCATTAGTAAATTAAATTGTATATGCAGCATATCGAAACATCACGAGTGAGATCACACCAAGACTACGAATCAGTGGATAATATCTGATTACTGTTAGCGTTGAACATTTTTTATTTAAATTATTGAATAAAGCTGTTTTAATCATTTTATTTATTCACAATGCAAATGTGCTTTTAAATGAGTTGGCGCCCCGTGTTTTGAGGGTGGCGCTATGACATGGCTGAGGTATTGAAGAGTGGACGTCGAGTCCAGAGGGATATTTTGCAGCACGCTTACACACACACGCTGATAATGGTTATCTATAAGTCTCTGGGTCAGAGAGGCCGAACCAGACCTAGAATCAGTAGAAGAACAGTGGATAACAACAACATCGAGGCCAGGCAGGGAAATGTTTTCCTTTTCTGTCTCTTACTGGGAGAGCAGATACGAGGGGAGGTCAGACCATCAGGATGGGTGCTGGGAGAAGAGAGCCATAATAATCTTTGTGACTGTCTCAGTATAAAATCTGTACCGCCTGATTCAGTGTCAGCTTTTCGGTGAAACAGTTCGCTGGTTCAAACTAAAGTCCAGCACTGTAAATCCTTTAATTTGTTTTGGCGGTTAAAATTACATCTGAACACAACCAACTGGGGACACCCGACGCGGCTTTGGGGTTGGAAAGGAGAACCGGAGAGGCCGCTGACGGAGCTGCTGTCAGACGCCAGAACTGGAGACAACTGATTCTGGTCCCGCTCACAGAAGGCCTTCAAAATAAAGGTAAGCAGAGCCTGTTATATCAAAACCTGTAAAATTGGGCTTATACTAAATTAAATGTGAGTGGTTGAAGGTCTCTCAATCAAAATGATAGTGTGATAGTGTATGATAAAATACATGTTTAATGCATAAAGTTGGAATTAAAAGTTGGTTAAAAAAAAAAAAAGGTTTAATACTAAGGTTTAATTTAAGCCTTAAGTTTAAAGGTAAATTTCAACGTTACCACCAAGTAAATGTTATCAGGGTGAAAGAGATCTCTTGTATTGACCCCACTGAGTATTTCTACCGCCTTTGCCACTCAGCAGTGGCTCGTTTAGCTTACAGTGTCAGTTTTATGGCTCACTTACAGTCTGCCTCAGTGTTTTGGAGTTTCCAGCATCAGCAGGTCACTGTTTGAGCTCACTAGTGCCGATAAGACCATTACAGACATTGTTAGAGACTAGCTGGTGAAGGAAGCAGAACATCGAGCAGCTAAAAAGTCCGACATGTTCCACCAGAGACGGTGGAAATCAAACGTTTACCAGCCGTGCAGAAATGTTTGATGTTAATTCCTGTTATCGGACCAGAAAACCTGTTTCTGGGTTTAGATTAATGAGACTGATCAGCGCTGTTATAAATACGTATTACATTTGTATACCATCGCCTCCTCGTGACTTGGAAACAGCTATAAGAAATTACTGCACCACACATTACATCACTTGACTTGTTTTACTGCTGATTTTAAGGATTTATTGATTACTTCTAGAGCACACTCAGCCAGTCGGTGCTGTACCTCAGCTCTCATACCCAAACTTTAGTTATTTTGTGCACTGCCCTCCCCAGAGCTGACTTTGGGATACAGGCGGCAACAAGAGGCCTTCTTTTCCCCCTATCCCCTCCTCCTGCCTCGAGCTAGCTCCAGGTGAGGTCTATCCTCTTGATGTCTGCCTGGAGGTCTCTGCGCCAGCTATTTTTTCCCCAGCCTTTCTGTCTCTTCTGTTTGGGGTTCCATGTAGAGGAACAATGTCCCAGCCAGAGTCACAGCACACGTGTACAGCATGTGCTCGATAGCTGCATCCTAGCAAGGAACTACAGAGTTTAAAATCATTTATAAACCCATGACACATGTGAGAGGCGTGTCGCAGCCACAAAAAGGAGATCGTCATGGAGGTTTGCAATAGCATGTGACAGCTGATGCTCATTTAGGATACCGCGAGTTCACAGTACCTGGCAACAGCTGGAGCTTAAAAATGAAACCGAGGTGAAACTAATGTCCAATTAATCTGGATCCTACATAAATTTGTTCCTTATAGACTCTATTATTCAGATTCAGATAACTTTCAGTTGCCCCGTGGGGATAAATAGAGTGCAGAGAGCGGCGTATGCAGTAAAGTAGAAAAATGCAAAAAAGAAGAATAAAAATAATAATAAAATAAAATAAATGTGTCAGAGCATCTAAAATCATGAACATTAATGCTCAGAGTGCTCAGAGCCATATGTCTTAATTAAAAGCAAAATGAGAGCATGAAAATACTGAACCAGAACTAGGACAAATCATATTTTTCACAAAAAATTTGATATTTTGTCAGTATGTTCCCATCAAGCAGTCGAGTCGGTGCTTGTAGGATGTGTTACCTGTAAAGACTGTCTAAATGCAGACTGTGGAGGTGACACTGACTTCTTCTTTTAATAGACTTGAAGCTGATGAACGTCCACATTCACATAGTCATGTGTTCAACCACAGGTCTGGCTATGGACGAAAGAGAAAAGACACTTTTCTGAAACGTAAGAGTTGTGAGTGCTGAAAACTTTGAGATGCACAAATGCAGCCTGACAATTTAAGGGATACTGGGATGACTTGAAAAAGAAGGAAGCTTTGTGGCAGCTTTTAACAGACTCGTTACACCATCTAGTCTGCTTCAAGAGCTCAGATGTGACTCTAAACCCCAGCAGGGTTCAGAGGAGCACACGGGAACCAGAATTCAGCCTGACACCACTGGCAGGACACCATAATGTACAGCAGCAGCTACTTTAAACACCCCTGCTGGTGTGATGCATTTCTGCTGCATCAGGACTTGTTTGTTCTTCAGGAGAAAATGTAAAATAAAGTCTGAGAGAGATGCCGGAGGGGAAAATGCTGCTGTCAGTTTCTCCTTCTGTGTGTAAACTCTCTGATGTTTTCAATAATTGTAATTTTCAGCATTTATTGTGTTTGTTGCCTCCACACAAGGAACTTCCTGCTGAATATGCATTAGCTCAATATGAAAACTCAAAGCCCGACAGAGTGGATTTAGCTCTTGTCTTACATCAGGGCCCGCGCTTATTGGTTGGCGCTTACGTTTGTTTTACTCATTAAATATTAATAATACCTGTGTTTGTAGTGAAGCATTGCAGTGCTGCAGCAGCTTTGTGGGTTCAGGTTACATTTAGATGCTCAGATTACAAAGACGCTATCAAACACGCCACACTACTCAGCAGTGCCTCCTTTTATTATTTTATTAGAACCTGATCTCTGTGAGGACAGAGAGAGATTATGGACGATGGAGTTTATATAGATTTAAACATTTTTCAGGGGCTAACAATACTTTGGTTTCTTCTAGTCCTCATATTTCTGACATCTGACAGCAGTAACAGCTGCCAGCAGAGATCACAACATGTCCAATATTAAAATGCTGAACTTTACAGCAGAAATAAACATATTTTCCGCTACAAAGTGCTGGTAAGGTTTAGCATTAGGCAGCTTGGTTGCTTTGATTGACAGATGTGCCGGCACAGATGACATAGCTGCTAGCTCTTGAATGTTTTAGTGTTGTTTTGTGAGGTACGGCCTGTCCAAGAAGTTGTTCGTCAGTGTTGTGAGCTCAGTTCTGGTATTTTTAGCTGCTATCTCTGTTACAGCTTGCTAACCAAGCTTGTTAGCGTTAGCACATGACCCTTTCATGCAGAAATGGTAACCTCTGGCTCCAGAAACCCAACACGGTGGCAGCCATAATATTACTATGTTCGTCTTTTATATACAGTCATTGTTAAAAAGAAAATATTGAAGTAGACGACTGTTCCATGTGTTTTATTTATTAATATGCATCTGGACAATACTGGTACTCTCTTCCATAAAGTTTATTAGATTTATTATTTTGCCTATTTATTAGGCACAGGGTATTAGACCATTTCGAGGCAATGCATGAGCTTTGCCACGTATGCACTGATGGTGTGAGTTGATAAAACAATATGGAGAAAACAAGATGGTTAAATGACCCGATATTCCTTCAGTGAACTCATTCACGGGACAATCAGCTGTTAGTTTGTGTCCAGCTGCATCAGTGAAGGTGGCATTGTTTTCACCTTGTGAGTCTGTTTGTGTGTGATGGAGATAAGGATGCTTGCTACAAAGATTCAGTTGTTGTATGAGCGCCTAATTCATATTCATATTCTGGGAGTAAAAAAAGACCCAGCGTTGAAAAAACAGAGGCGCCAACTCAGGCTTTGCTTCATCTACGAGTAGTCTTTCAAAAATAAAAGTCACCTGAGTGATTTTCAAGGGAAGGATCTATAAATATGGTGTCAGATCTTTGGGATGCATCACAACCACAACAAGGACTTGTCAGCCTGTGATCTCCTCCACCTACACTGTGCAGTTTACCCCTCCTGGGAAGAAACGGATCACAGTGACTAAGGAATTACTGTAAGATAACAAAACAGCTTGTGACCTCTAGAGGCTCTCCATATTATTTTATTGCTATTTATAAAGGCTTGGGTTGGGTTTGAAAGCAACTGTACATTATCTGATCTCATGGGATTGTGCATAAATAACATGCGGCTCTAGGGATTTATCCCATACAGTGTCTACAGCTGTTTGACTGTTTGCATGAAAATAACATGAAAGATCATTATGGGCCAGGACAAGGGTCAGGGCTCGAGTGAAGATACCGGTTCTGCCAACATCTACTGGGGCACACTTAGAGTTAAGTGGTGTTTTAGCCTCATGTCAAACCAACATATTTCAAAGACACTAAAAGACTTCACCCTCCAGATGAAATCATACACATTCATTTTGGCCTTTGAGTTCTTTCGTATGCTTTTGTGTTTGATTGTGCCAGTGTCACAGTCTCTAAATCCATGGCTCAAAGGAACCGAACAGAAGATGCCACAATATTGCCACAGTTCATTAACCTTTTAATAATGAAAGCATAATTACTCACAAAGATTGAACACAGATCAGGGAGAAGGGAGGCAAAACAAACAAAACAGGAAGCAGACCGTGAATCAAACACACAACGTGCCGCTGGATACAGGAAACTCCACTGAACTGATGTTAGTCACAGTCTCTCGTAGTATAAGGCCCTTACTGAACGCCTTACCTTTGTTTTTTACTGCAGACTGTTGTGTTACAGCAGAAGGACAAAGAATAAAAATAGTACAATTTCCAACTTGTAATTATAATGTTAGTCTGAAACAGGTCTGTCTTGTAAATGATACACTGAGTCTAAAGTGGACTAACTGTATAAATCAAGGTTAAAATAAATAAATGTAATGAAATCAAAGAATCAGAAAAGAAGCATTCTAACTGACATGAAACAGATTTTTCCAATTTTGCTTTTCTCCAACGTAAGGACAGTTCGGTAGGTCATGGTTAGACACGAGCGCTTACGCTGAAGGGAACACAGACTCCTGGTTTGAGAGAGACGAACGAAGGAGGCCGTCCACATCAGCCTGAACAGAGAGGTGGGGATAACACCCTCAAAGGGTTAAATATGTGGGACATCTAATCAGCTGATAGAGGAAACACCTTTGAAAAAAGGAGATAATTTGCCTTCAGCTCGTGAGCTTAAGGTTTAGGTTATCATCAAGGGCGCCCTGAACCTCAGAGGCTTCAGATTGGTGTGCTGCTGCTTTGTAGGTGTGTGAGGAATCAGAATGAAGTTTAGCATTTAATAGTTGTTGCTGCTTGTTTCTAATTAGCACCATTAGCATAAGTGATTAAGTAAAATCAGCTGTTTAAAGCTTCCTTTATCGACTTTTTTCCTTCCCTCCGTCTCACCTTTTCTCAGCGTTTGAATGTTTAAGTGTTTTTTTTTAATGTGAGGCATTTGTTTGTTCTCTGTTGTTCCTCCTATATGTCTCATCTCGTCTTTGCCGTGCGTTTGAAAATGTTCTTTGAATGTCAGTAGCCATTTGTCTCTCTCTAACTTGCGTATTGTTGATGAAATATGAGTACCGTTTTAATGTCGAGTTCTTTTCCTCTTCAGGTATAGAAGTGCTCTTTAAATGTTCGTTCCTCTCTTTCTCGCTCTCTTATTCTTCTAAATGGCATTTTAATGTTTATTTTTTCACCGCTCTCTTCCGCCTCATCCTCACAGCCACTTCTTTGATCATCCGAACTTTTTCTTTTCCCTTCTTCCTCTGCTCGTCTCACTTCTCCTGGCTGACTCATCTATCACTTTCCCTTTGTACTGTCCTTCCTAAATTTCCCTCACTCCCTGGTCTCCGTTGTTCTTTCGCCTCTTACCTCACCTCCTACGATGTTGTCTGTGCTCTCCTCCGTTTCATATATCCTTTCGCCGGTCTCCATATTTTTTTTTTTCTGCTCTTCATTTTTGAAAATGAAATATCTGCTGGTTCAGATCCCAGCAGTTCAATCCACCTGACACGGCGAGGTTCAGCTAATTATCGTTCCATTGTGACATCTCGCCGCCTCGTTGCGACTAATGAGGGCAGAGAGACAAAGAAACCCCAAGGAGATGAACGCTGGAGAATTCTGAACGACAAACGTGTGTCTACGTTTCTATAAAGATATGCCCGTTTGAATCTGTGAGTGTGTGTGTGTGTGCATGAGGGCAGATTTTTGGTCACTGTAATGGAGACGTGTCTAGCGCAGTAACAGCTCCAGTTTTCAGGCTGCCCCGTTGTCCTTTTCCCTCTGCCTTTACTCCTCGTGTCCCTTTTTTCCATGTGATTTAGCTTCCGTAGATTCTGTTCAAATAAATCAAATTTGCCTGAAATGAGCGTGTGCTCATAACAGTCCACAGGATAAGCTGCCATTGTGTTGGGCTGAGGAGTTTCCAGAAACTCACGCCCATATAGACACACCTGTGTGCGTGGATGAAAATGCAGCAGCGCCGAGCTCTCAGCTTGGTGGCTACTGTGCGTGTTGGTTCAGACTCTAAAAT
The DNA here is from genome assembly GCA_015108515.1 of Hemichromis elongatus. Taxonomy (NCBI): domain Eukaryota; kingdom Metazoa; phylum Chordata; class Actinopteri; order Cichliformes; family Cichlidae; genus Hemichromis; species Hemichromis elongatus. The sequence goes on from VUQR01027688.1 coordinate 8,288, forward strand.
AAATTGGTCCATGTAAACATCGCAGCTAAATTTAAATTGTCCACTCTCCCATTATGCAGTGTTCGCTAAGTAGTAGACTAACTAGGGAACAAGTGCAGACAGCACACATTCCAGACGTTACACGGATGCACCGCTGCTACATCCATTATGTCCTGATATTCATCATTAGCTCAAACTGCTGGAAAACATTTGAATACATTTAAGGGACTAGATATCTAAACATCCAATGAAAATATAAAAGATGGATGCAAGCACCATAACATTACCCAGTGATTCGGACCCCACATTCAACTATCAAGCATTTGGGCCACAACCACAAGGGGATTTGGAGCCCAGTGAAAGCATATCTGGATGAGAGAGTGAAGTGCTAAAGGTCTCAGCTAATGGTTATCATCTATGTCTAAGGAGCTGTAACGAAAAGGCCTAAAGAAGTCCAGACGCCTTTTCTTTACAGCTCCTTAGACTACGATGACCTGGATGACTGAGAACCTTCACAGACATGTTATCATCTATGTTCCCTCTAAGCTGCACACTGCTAGTACGGTCTCTGTGCACAGAAAATCTGTGTTGTGCACAAAAAAAATCTAACCTGAGTTGGAAATTAAAATAAATACGTTAACAATTCTGTTGTGCAGTGTGAGTCAGTAGGTGAGCGGTGACTGGCTGCTCCAGCCAATGATACGATTCATATTCGTATATACGCAGCTACTCAACGTGGCTGGCAGGCTGTGACGGCGTCCTTATGTGCCCACGCCGGTGTTTATGTTTACTGCGGGAAGAAACGGTAAAAACTGTGTTTTATAAGAAAGCACAGAAAGGACTCTCCGCCTGTGAGCAAACACAAAACAAACAACCCTGCCCCCCTCCTGCCCCTTTCCTATTGGTGGAAACATGTACCATGTCGACCAATCACAAAATGATATGGTTACATGGCATTTAGTAGTTTAGGTAGGGGGGAAGCTTTAGGAGATGTTTGAGATGTGAGAGATTTTCCACATTTGGCGTATTTGGAGTCTAAAGTTAGTGTGTTGTCTTGTGTAGTTAGTGTGTAGTGTAGTCAACAGTTTTGTTGTGTGTGTCAGAACAGTGAGGCTGAATGTTACAGGACTGATACGTCTCCTGCTGTCAGGCCTGCAGGTATCAGGTGATTTCTACCTGATTTTGGACTGCTCATCTTGAGGCTTCAAAAGGGCCTTTAGAAACCATGTACCACGGTAGCTGTCTGTGGTACTAGCCCCAACCCCCCCTCCCCGGTGGCCTTTTAACGTTGTCTTTGTTTTTCTATTGGAAAGCCACGTCCATCTTTCATACAGCCTATGACTGAGATTTGCAAACTGACTCATTATAGCGCGAGCTCTGTAGTAAATGAGTGTGCAGCTCAAACACTGCGCTTGTTTCTAAGAAGGAGCCTGTCCTTATTATCAAGTTGTTTCATGTGATGAACAAGCACAACATCCATGTGAATGAAAAAAAATTTTAATTATATTTCATACTTTAAAAATGCATCATTATAAATGCATAATGCCACGCGTGAATGGATTTTGGTGCCAGTTAAATAAAGAACGTCCCCAACCCTGTTACCTCTAACAGCCCATGAGCTCGTTTCTGCGTTCATTTCTAACACAGGAGATCATCGTGAAACAGCACTGTATAAAGCGCTTGACATAAACTTAGAAAACGTGGCAAAGAAAACTGTAAAAAGTCTTGTAAGTAAAAGTTTATGAGGCCACGCTCTCTGTGGTCAAAGGTCACGTTTCATGCTTTCATACATTTAAAGCAGCAGACACAGCCGGTTCGCATCACTCGTCGGGAAAGCTCCGAGTCTTTATGCAAAAGAAAGCAAATCCCAAAAATGGCAAGAGGAGGGTTTTTGGAGAGAAGGCTGCATCTCCAATAGCCAGGGGGAGGTTAATGATGACTAAATGGAGAGAGTGGACTTTGAACTGATGTGAGAATTAGTTCCAAATAATTAATTAAGCCTGAAATGGGAGATGATTTCTGTCCACTTATCTTTCTCTCTGCGTTAATGGTAATGAGGCTGCTAGACCAATGCATCAGTCCACTGATGCCCTTTATCAGATACACCCTCTAATAAACACTCTGGAACATCTGCAGTGTAATGATATTTTCTTGAACGCTGTTTATTCAATTTCTAAACCGACTGTTATCGTGCGAAAGCAATAAATTATTTATAAGGCACATTTCTTACAAGTGATCAAGGATTGGAAGATAAAAGTAAACATACTTATTAAATAGGACATGAAATCCACAATAGGCTCATTAAATTTGCTTTGTTCCCAGCAGCTCTGTGTTTGTGGGTCATATGTGAAGCAGGATGTCCAGTGTAATGAAACGCAGCTTTTCAGCTTAAGGTGCAACCTAATCTCCAGCCGTGCCTGGGCGTGTCAGGAGAGGAGGATATCAACTGCTGTTCAGTTTATATATGAGTAGGAGTCAGGAGTGATTTCCACTGGGGAGAAGGGCTGCCAGAGATCCGCCCTGCACTGGATTTGCCTCAAACACACACACACAGGTTTACAGTCATCCAGGGAGTGTCAAAGCAAAACCTGTCAAAGCAAAGCATTTATCATTTTGGTGAATCTGTTGGCTGCAAGACAAGCAATCAGTAAACCCGGCAGTCAGTCGACTGAAGCGCTAAAACAAACCGTTTCCCTGAGACGCTCCTGGAGACGTTCACAGAAGAGTGAAGCGGGCGTTATGTGAGGGAAGTGCACCAGATAAGGGGACGTTAACAACGTAGACTCTATTACAGCTTTGTTCACACAGAGGTAAAAATGTTCATTTTTGTTGTTTTTCTGATATTTTTCCGGCTTGTCAACCTCGCTGCGAGCGGGCCGCCAGCCGGTGTACTCCCCACGGTGGTCCCAAGCTAGAATAAATGATGAGGGCTGAGTCAGGAAGGTTATCTAGCAGAGCCGAATACGTGGATCAAAGTGATTCCATTCAGGAACGGCAGACGCCCGGATGGAGGCAGACGATCTGCTGAGTGAACCCTGGTCTGGTTATGGGGGCAAAGAGGCTTACTGTAATGCAGAATTGTGACTCCTATGCAGAGACATGAAGTTTGTTTAAAGTGGCCTCTTGTTTGTGCAGCTATTACTGGTGTTAACGTCTTTTAGGATGGAAATCTCAGGTGTCCCAGTTAAGGGTTAAAAACTTCCAGCAGTGAGTCCAGTCAGCTCACCTTCTGTCTGGAGGCAGCAAGACGTCTCTCACTGGTTTGTGAGATCATGGTATGAAACAGTGAGCTGAGTGTTTTTGCTTGAACAAAGTTTCAGATTGAACGTATGAAGGTTAGATTTGATTATAAATAATTTACATTGGATCTGTCAGTCACACCGCATCAGTCAGTGAGTGTATCGCAGATAATTCTCCTTTTTCACTCTTACATTCACCATAAATACCAAACATACCTTACAGAATGAACTCAGTGTTTTAGTTAATGTAGTGCAAATAAAGTCTATAGGAAGGTCCCATTGACTTGCATTTACACAAGCCTTCCCCTGCTGGTCGTTAAAGAGAATGCAGGTTTAAGGCGCTGAAGCAGTCTCCTCCTCTTTGCCAACAGGCTACTACTTTATATAAGGCTGCTAGTCGTCTTTCCCTCCTCTATGTAAGATTTGGCATTTGTGAGTTCAGAAGGGAGGGACGTAGGAGTGCTGGGAGCAGCGTGTCTTACTGTCATGGACTGTGCTAAAGAGATTAGCGGTGATTAACCCGCAGTTGGAACATATGACGACTGTTTCACATGAAGCGTGTAAAATATGCCTCATCCCATGTTCCATTCGGGGGATATGGAGCTGTGTGTGCGTGTGGGTCTGAGTTTGCACATTTGCCTTTGTTTGTGTGTTTGTTTTACTTTTGTTTCCATGTGGGGGTGTGCGTGCATGTTTGAGCAGCAGCAGGTGATAGAAAGCTAAAACCTGCCATTAATTATTTAGCCGCGGGAAAGAAACGAGGAAGCGAGGACACGAGCCAAGGCCAACGCCTCCTTCTCCACCTCCACTCTCGGCGTCCATCTTTTTCACCTGCTTCGCTCTTTGTTTCATTTTCTTGCTTTCTCGTTGCTCATCATTTTGCCTTTCTCCACACATCCCATCTCTCTGCTCTCTCTCCTTCTTTTCTCCTCCTTTGGGCATCTTATTTGCTTTTCTTCTCTTTTTTTCTTATTTAATTTTTCTCTTCTGTCCTTTTTACTGTCTTTATCCCCGTTTCCTTGTTCATCCTTAATCCCTTTCCTTCCTGTTTTTCCCTAAAATCGTCTTGTTTGTCACATATTTGTCTCTCTCTCCTTAAGCGTTTGTGTATTCCTCCATTCAAGCCTCCTCACCATCATTGCTTCCTCTTTCCTTCCTTCATCTCCTCATTTTCCCTGTGTTTACTTTCCATCTACTATTTTTTTTATCTATTTTCTCATTTTGCTTTTTCTGTTTTCTGCCTCCTCTTCTATATTTCCTTAATTTCTTATTCCTCTGTTTCTCCTCTCCACCACCCTCCTCCATTTCCCTGCTTTATTCATTATGCCTGAAAACAACCACAAGTTTCATTATATTTGTACCTGCTTCCACTGTTGTGAAGTGGTAGAATACCAATGAGCTTCCAGAGGAAGCCACGGTAATCTGAAGCGTCAGCTGGCTGCCTGCAGAAGGGAAATATTTTCTCCTGGAGTTCCATGAACACGGCCAAGGAATCCAGCAGATCGGATAATAATAAAATGTCACTGCAGCCTTGTCAGGGAAAATAATGGGCTGCTTCTCTGCTATTTTGGCTCAATTTCCTTTTGTAAGGCTCAATGTAACAAATGAATAAGAGTCAGACAGCAAAGGAAAAGTTAAACAACACAAAGGTTTTTCCTTTTTTTGCCCTCATATAGGAGATTTAATGGGTCTTTTAAAGCTGCCCTGATGCACACTGCATTCAGCCCTGCTGGCAGCTGGCTGGTAGCGCCGCTGCAGCAATATTTGCATTATTGTGTTATTGTAAAATTTTTCATTTGTGTTGTTTACAATTCATAAACTCATCAACTCTTCAAACAGACCCCGTGTGCAGGAATTTTATTGAGCCAGAAAAATCCAGTAAATACATTTTCTCTTTAAATTAAAATTAGGAGTTTTGCACTGTGTGCAAGTTTTAGTATTTTCAACAAAGCAGACAAGTATTTAACACAAAGAACAGAGATGCTAATTCCCCTTTTTAATTTGCTGGTGATAAAAATGGAGCCATTTTTGCTCAGGTTACGGTCTCGCCACCAAATGACCTCAAAGAAACTGCTGAAGACGCTGCAGCTAAAGAAGAACCACGTTCAATGAAATGTACGACTGTACCACACACAAAGGATGGCTGCTTGTTTACAGCATCATCTTTTTTTTTTTTTTACTTTGAGTGACTCTTTATTTATTTTTATTTCTTTAGTTTACTACCTATGTGCTCTAGAGCCAGACAGGTTTATCGGTTGGATGACATTATCAGCCAAGATTAGCAGTTTACCAAACTACTGTGTCATTATTTCCACCCATCCATTCTCTTCCGCTTGTCCTTTTGGGGGGGTGGGAGGGAGGAGCCTATCCCAGCTGTCTTAGGGCGAGAGGCAGGGTACACCCTGCACAGGTCGCCACATAGACACAGACAACCATTCACATCTATGAGTTACCAGTTAAGCCAACCCCACCATCTGCATGTCTTTGGACTGTGGGAGAACAGAAAGACCCCAGACCTGATGGTGGAATTAAACTCAGGACCTTCTTGCTGTGAGGCAACAGTGCTAACCACTGTGCAAACCAATAAACAACTAAAAACAATGAAGTGACGAGAGAAATGCTCTTCAGTGATGATGGTGCAAAGTTTGTCCTCCAGGGAGCGCTCTCTCACACCTATGCTGGTGAAACTGATTATTGTACGGATCAGATTCTTCTCACCATGTTCACTTGCTCATTTCCTGCTAGGTGTCTGACTTGAAAACATGTTGCTTGCCAGATGGCGGGTACTCAGCGCACTGTCGTGTTTTGTTTGTTCAGTTTTTGAAAAGGAGGAAGGTCCATGTGGTTCAGAGCTGCCATATTTCTGCCATCAGTTTGAGGCTGTTGTCTGTAGAAAAAAACCTTAAAGAAGCATTTTTCTCTTTTCATGAGCTTCTTATTACCGGTGTTTCCCATGAGCAGTTATTTCCAACAATTGTACAAAATAAATTGCCAAAAATTAAAAAGTTTTTTTAGTAAAGTTTTAGGAGACACAGTTAATGGCTTAGAGTAAACTGTCCATCTTACAGCGACCTGCATTAATTGTGTTTGAACCTGTGCAGGTAATCATCATGCTGGTTTTGGAAGACAGGCATCAGCAGGTAGACGCCATCATGCCGGAACACAAAGAGCGCTGACCTGAAACCGGGGCTCAGTGAACCACATCTAATGATGCATGCTGGATATTAAATTAACTGTAAAGTAATGATGGGGCGAGAGGAAATCTGCTCGCAGGAAACATTTACACTGTGTGAAATGGAGCAGCAGGTAAGAGCTTACTAATGACAATGAAGAGTTACTCATGCGTTAGCGTCTTAATGCCGGCATTTTAAAGACTGTTTGGCACATCAAACATTCGGGGGGCAACAGCTGTGAGGCCAAACACAGAAATGCTCGATACTTGGTGGAAGTTTAATGCAGTAAGTCTCTGTGTCTGCCATCATTAGGAAGGATTGGAACCAAAAGAAAAGATTTTTATTTGTGCCTGTAACTGTAAATTAGTGCATAAATACAGGATGCAGTTCAACTAAATCTGAAACGAAGAAGAAGAACAACAGCCTGCTTACGACAAACAGGAGAGCCGTTGTCCCGCTTTGGGTTTTATTGATTTTCTGGTGTTTGTGATTTTGATTTTGTGTTTATTGTCTATTATCCTGCTAGACTGAGTTTTATTTGTTGTTAGGTATTTTTCAGTTTTACTTTATGGTTATTTCTGAGTTTTGCTTTAGTGATTTCGGTTCCCTCTGTTTTTTTTCCTTATCATAATTATTTGCTTCGGTGTTTGTGTCTCTGTGTTTTTGGTTACTTTACTTTGAAGGTTTGTGTTCTGTCATGTGTGTGTCATGCCCCCTTCCCCCTTTTTCCCATACACACACAAACACACACGCACATAGCCGTGGTCCCACCCATTGGATTGCACATTTTGAACTTTCAGAGTTTTGTTTTTTGGAAACTGAACTTACAATTTTTGAGTGAAATTGTAAAGTGCTAATTTAGTAGCTTACACCAGCTAGCTTGGTTACCAAGCTGTTATGATTAGGATCAGGATTTAACTTTATTGCCATTACACATTTATGAATACAGAGTAACAAAATACAGTTTGCATCTAATCAGAAGTGCAAAAAGGAGCAATAGGAGCAGACTATATACATATAAGGGTAGAATAAAAGGTGGGAAAATTGTTTGAACAGACTGTGTACAAATAAGTAAGTATACACATATTTATATTGCTTTTTAGAGAGCAAATATTCAGATGTACTAAAGAACTGTCGTGGTGCTCTGCAGAGAGATACTGCCTGCTACTTGGCTAAGAAACAAAAAGAAATAAAGTATCTCAGAACAATAAGAATCTAATTCGCCAAAACTCTGAAGCGTCTAGTAAACAGCAAGCCATCCAATAATAATGGGTCATTGACTCCATTTGGAGTCAGCCTCAAGTGGCGCCTGGAGGAACTGCAGTTTTTGTTACTTGTGCACTGGCTTCATTTTTTAGCTTCAGAGTTTGAATCTGGGTTAGCTGTCCTGGTTTGTTCTTTCTTACTATGGTTTCCTAATGACAGGAAAGAAAGCAAACACAAACTGACATGAAGCTTAAAAGACTGATTTTTATGAATGAAACTATTTACTTTAAACACTTTTATTAACAGTTGGCAGTGGAGAACTGATGTTGTGGTCTGGTAGAGTTTGAGAGGTGATGGAGAATGGGGTTGGAAGGGTCTGTAGACAGGCAGGCAGGCTGAGTGGGGAGGTTCATCTGCTGGAGAGTGGGCAGGCGTGTACGTTACTGGTTACATATATTCATGTAGCACTTCCAGGCTAGAATTGTTGCTGCAACTCTTATACTTCAAGCAGAATTGCAGGTCTTGATGTGGGTGACAGGTATACCAGCTAGGAAGCATCAACAAATACAAAACAGGAAGCCGATTTACCTCCGTAGTGGACGGACCAATCTGGAGAATCGCAGCCAGTGGCGGTCCTTAAATACACAATCGTGATGATGACAGACTGCAGGTTTGTGCAAACAGCCTGGGAAAATGCCACTCCACCCATGGCTGTTTACACAGGATTCATCCACATCCTCACGTGAAAGCCAATAGAAAAACACACCCAGCCTACCCCAATCCTAACAGGTGTCCCCTGATTCCTGCCGTTCCCTGTGGATCTCTGTTTGTTCCCTTACAGCCTAATAAAAAGGACTGAAGTGTTGTGGCCAGCAGTGGGTTTGTCACCCTACACCCCACATGCTAGCTGTGACACCTGTGGGTGAGATGTTTTGTGAGATGACCATTTAATATGAAAATTTACATTTTATTTTATAACTCACTTTGCCTAAATGGACAGGTATTTTATTGCACTTGAAGTAATCTTTCATTCACACACACAAACACACACACACACACACACACACGGATGGATGAATCACAGTTTAGCCCCTTACACACGACCTGGAGGAGTAGTAGAGAACCTGCTCCACCTTCCACGACACAGCCCCCTCTGTCTAATGACTGAAGAAGTCATATTGAGACAATAATAGAGAGAATCACCTGATTGTTGGGGTTCTCTCTTACACTGAAGGGTTTTTACAATTTAAAGTTCCTGTTTTGTGAACTGAAACTATGTGCCTCTGCAAAGATCTTCTACACAGAAACCCATGGCGATGATAATCAGGAAGAGACCTCTGTCTGAACCAGGCTCAGAGTGGAGCAGCCATCTGCTGTAAACGCTTTGTGAGTTTGAGAGGAAAGAGGAGCATATTTCCTCATACTGTGCAGAGACTGTTTGGATTGACATGCATGTGATGGAGTAGTCTGTTTTGCGTGTGAGGTAGGAAGGACAGTTGGCATGGCCTTCTGTCTGAGATGCTCTCAGGATGAACCCTAACCCTACTAGTAACTTTGAGATACAAATGCATAAGTCTCTCGAATTCGAACTGACAGAGCGATGACATAATTGAGATTATTTCAATCTTTCATAAAGGTGATGTCAGCTTGAATACTTAATACCTGAACGAGGAGCTCCAGCTGTTTTTGCTGTTGTTTCTCCCAATAACAGAATTCAGCCTGTGTAGTTTCTCTCTACTGCTGTGTTTTTATGAGACATTTCATTAGCAAACATTAATGTCCATCCATCATTCTATCTTTAGCAGAGGAAAAATGCAAGAGAAGAACATTTCCTCTCTTCATGCGCTTTTTATTGCTCTTTTTACATCACTCCTAGCAGTGCAGTGCGAAAATGAGTCCTTGTGAAACAAAATGTGTCAGTCAGCAGCATTTGGTCCATTAAAGAACTCATGAAGCCTGCATACTCTGCTCTATTTCTCACAGTTCTCCTTTTGTATGGATGCTATTTTTCTTCTGCCATCCATTCGGTTCCTTTTTGAGAATAGTAATTTCACCTTCACAGGAGCCTCACAGAGCCTCCTTATTTGTCCCCTCGTGACTCCTAAAGTGCCATATGCCCCACTGCCTAAACAGGAAGATCCTTTCAGAAAGTCTTCAAAGTAAAAAACTCTCAAAAGCAACAAAAACACTCTTAAGTACCCAAAGATACATGTTCAGATCTTTATATATACATGTAACATATGAATATCATGTAATAAGCATCAGTGACACAGTGAATACATCATATTGCTGAAGTTTTCTTACGTATGTCACACTTGGATCCTGTATGGAGTTAATTTGATGTCCTGCCTTGTGTTCTCCTTTTTCCCATGTCTCTCTTAACCTCATCTTTTGCCTTCCTTTGTTTCGTTTTTGACACATAAGTTTAAAAATCAACTAATGTGCCGTTTGTTTATTATTGCTCCTCCGGTGTTCTCCAGTGGGTTATTTGGTCAACACAACAGTCTCTAAAGACCCATAATAAATAAGCAGCCATACAAATACACCTGAGGAGCTCCAAAACCACACGTGTTGGAAGTTCTTTGTTACATTCCCCTTCAGGTCCAGGGAAGGAGGAAAAGTAACAAGTGGGGGCCCGTCTGAGATTTGAACGCAGGACCTCCCGCACCCCAAGCAAGAATCATGCAATGATAAGAACCTACCAAAGGTAGGAAAGGACAGCCAGTTAACCAGCAACAGTATGCTACTGTAGCATAATTCAATTCAGTCTGAATTATATAGCACCAAAATGACGACAGGTGCTGACTATCAAGGTGCTTATTCATTTACGTAGAGACTCTACAGAGAAAACCTCAACAATCAGATGACCTCTAAGCACTTTGGTGACAGTGGAAAGGAAAAACTCCCTTTGAACAGGAAGGAACCTCCAGCACAGCCAGGCTCAGGGAGGGGCAGCCATCTGGTGGGTGGGGGAGGAAGACAGGACAGGACAAAAGGTGTAGGATTAAATGCAGAGAGATGTATAACCAGAGGTTCTTAATGCGCCGCGGTGGGTTTTCTCTGAATACTTTGGCTCCCACAGCACTAGAAGGGCTTAATTGGCAAATTTAATTTGAAGTCTGGTTAATGTCATCAGGAATTTTCTTGAGGACATACCTTAACAGATTTTAGAGTTGTGGTATTAAAGTTATTAAAGGAACTAAAGTAAAATGTGTCTCACTCTCCTGACATCATAGAACAAACGTCCCTTTTTAAAACTCCCTCAGTGGTGCTGCTTCAACCACTTTACCACATCAGCATCCACCTGTAGGCTTCAGTTTCCTATTTCTATTTGACATATCATATCATATATGTCCAGAGTCCAGATGCCAACGTTGCCAAAGGATCATGAACCCTGCTATAAGTAGGTATCGTTGCCATATGAGTTGCTTCAAAGAATAAGTATTAAATGCAGAGAAAACTCTCATTTATATCAGATCTTGTTGTGTCCTAATGTTTTTTTTACATGACATAACTGGACTGTATTGTTTTTTCCTTGACAGGTGAGTCTGCTGCATCTCAGTGATGCACACAGCTTACTCACGCTCCAGAAAACAGAGAGAAAATTTAAAAAAAAATGTTGTTTTTTCAGACAGTTTGGAGTGAAGCTAAACATACTGATATCTTACCCACACAAAGAACTAAAACAGAAAAGAGTGACAACCACAAATCACACAATGACAAAATCAGTTTTTCATTACACAGAGATTCACACGCGTGCTGGTCGGAGCTGAAATAACACTGTGTTAATCTTCCCCCAAAACTCCTGATGCTGCTGTGTGCAGGCTGCTTGCTTTACCCAAATCCCTGGTTAAACCTCCGTCTCGCTGGGAATTAGAAATTAATAAGCTTTATTACTGGGGTGGTAAATAGAATGCAGCTTTAATGCTACAGTCATGTAGCTTAAGCAGTGATTCAGTAAAGCAGTGTCCGAGGAGAGAGAGGGGAGGCGGACGGCAAACGTTTGCACGAATATGGACTTTATATGAATAATAATGTCACTTTTGAACGTTACAGGCTGTTATGTCAGCACTTGTGCCCTCTTGCTGTTGCCACAAGCTTTAAAAAGATAACCTTTACTCTTCCGTTGTAGTATAAAGCCTAGAGATTAGTATTGCATACATGTTTCAACATCACCGCAGTGATTATACTTACACATGTAGTTTCTTCTTACTCAAATCCAAGTCAGGATATCTGGTCCATGATTTCTCTTTCAGTGAAACACACGCCCACAACAGGATTCCTACAATCTCAGCTATAGCGTTTTAATCATTTTGCACACAGCTGGAGCGCTCTCTTCAGCGTGGGCACGTCGAAGTGCAAACATGAATGAAAATAAATGGAAGAGGAGCCGTCATGACAGAGCAATAAATGCAGGAAAAACAGTCATGAGACCTTAAAGATTCCCTTCAACCCACAAGCCTGAAACAGGAGAAGAGGATGAGTGAGACTAATTTGATTTCCTCCTGTGACACGTCACCATCTCCTCTGCTGCTGCACGGACGGAGCTGATATGCTGGCTGAATAAGTGAGGACCACAGATCTAGCCTGAACAAACAGTGTTTTTTCTTTAGTGTTAAGATTTGTGCAAACACATTGGGTATCCATACTGGAGGTTTTATCTGTGTAAAACAAAGACCAAGACAGTGCTTTGTAGAACCCAGAAGACATGACGTACTCTGCTTTGTCATCCTTTGACAAGACTTGAAAGTAGCTACTGAGCCATAAGCTCTGCATGAAAATGTTTGTGCCGGTCGTAAATCAAGAGAATCAAAGGATCATTTTCTCATGCTTTAAATAAAGCATTTGCCCCCTGCTGGTCATTAGAAAGAATGCAGGTTTAAGACGTTCCCATATTTGCTTCAGAAGCTGCGTCCAGCTATGCAACCCAGCACATAACGCTCCATCACAACACTCCTTCCGTTCTGTTTGTACAGATCATTCGTTTTTCCTTCTCCTGGTGGGACAATGATCCGACAATCAACTTACCTGATGTGTAGCCTGCACTCGCAGCTCTTTGACAGCTAAAACATACAGTAAACGTGTTGGGTATGTCTTTGAAGAACATGTATGATTAGCACCACAGGTGGTCTTCAGCTCCGTCACATTTTGAATGCACGTGGATGTTTTTGGATGTGAAGGAGAAAAGGTGAGAAACTGCACGGGGAAGCGCTTAGCTGCTGTGTGAATGTTACCTTTGAGATCCGGAGAGCTCATGTCTGTTTCAAGGGCTCCCCTGTAATCTCACTCTCTATGCACACAAACCAAAAAAAGAGGAGAAGAAACTGGGCCGTTTGTCAAAAAAAATTACCATCAATTAAAGTGGAAACAAGACTCGTTGATATGCTTGAGTGTTACTGCACCAGGCACAGAAAGAATAGGATATGAGACCACAGGGAGTTAAAGGGGCTTACAATACTCCACAGGGACTGGTGAGTTAGAGCCGGACCACACAGGGAGTGACTGATGAGGGTTTTAAATTACCCAAGAACGTGGAAGCACTTCTCTAAAGAGCTCTTTGTTGGAGGAGGTTAAGGTATGACACATCAGGATCTGGTTTGTGTTCACAAGGTGAGTGATTACTGCTGCACTGCAGGGGATAAGAGTGCAGAGCTGCGCAGTGGGAAGATTAGCCTTTAGTGAAGAGGCCCAGGGCGCTTTTGATAAGTTTCTTTCCTCCGGTTTTTCCATTTTTTCTGCTCCCTACAGAAACAGAGCGTGTCTGGTCCACTGCGGGCTAACTGTAGTGATGGTCTTCTGATTCTTTGTTGAAAGTTCTGGATTTCAAGTATTACTTTTGATAGGCTGCCCACATACAGTCAGACGGTTGCTTAGATGGCCTGATTTTGCACAACAGCTCGTATCACTTCCTCAGATACACACAAAAACACAATATCATAATCTGTTTCAGCATCACTTGCTTAACAAATCGAAGCGCTTCTGTCACGAGGAGTGACATTTTTGATGTTTTTACTTTTATTTATGATCATTTTTGCCCTATGCTTTATTGTGCTTGTGTCATTTGTAAATTGTGCGTGTGACGATGGGCAGGCTGACTGTGATCAACCAAATCTACACGTACAGATAAAGTAATCCTGAAGCTCTGCTGATGTTCATCGATAACATCGTGCTCCTGTCACTGAATCGCATTTCAAAACCTTCTGCCGTTAAACAAGTTTATATGCACATTTTCTTCTTTGTTGGAATCCGAAACATTTTATTTCCATCTGTCTAGTTTGAGTGTCCAGGTTGGGCACAACCATCACACAGTGGAGAGATGATTACATGAGAGATGATTGTGGCTGGTGTGGAAACACCTGGATAAGTGGTAGAAGACTGATGAATAGAGTTTCATCATTCAGCTTCAGTTTCAGCTTCAGCTTGTTAAACTCTCGTCTGCTTGTTTTGGTGCTGAAGCTTTCTAGCTGTTAAATGAGTGTGATGGATTTCTGGTCTGTGGTTTCCTGTAAATAAATAGATTTTATACATGGATTTGCCATAATTCTATCACGTTTTAAAAGCCTCTACAATAGGGAGGAGTTTCCACAGGCAGGTGTCACAGCTAGCATCAGAGCGTCTGAATGGATTTAGTGATCGTATGTGAATGACTGAGAGAAAAATGCAAGAAAATCTTTCCGTAACTTTACAACCTCAGTCCGTAGGCTTGAGTTGGTGCCAAAACTTGAATTATACTTGTTGCAAAAAAAAAACAGATTTAAAATGGTCATCTAAACTCTTTAAGATGATCTACTTTTGAAATGATGCTCAGCACTATGTTGGGATCGCTCCCTGGAGGCCGTTTGAATTGACTTCATTTTTGGGGTTTGGAGGTTTAAATTCTGTTTGCTATATTTAAGTTTTCATGTTACTGTTATTTTAGTGCTTTGAAGGTCAGGTTTTGAATCCATGCATATGTACTTCTTCCATTCTTTGAATCCTGGTCCCAGTTCAGTATCGGTTTACATGAGCTTCCTGTTTCAGTTTGTACTAAGCATTGTTTCCTGACCGTGTGCCTCTTGTGTTTCCTCCCCTCTGTGTCCCTTTGTCTTTTAGTGTTATTCTTTTTGTCTCCATTTTAGTTTGTAACTCTTTCGGCTGTTTCCTGCTTTACTTTGAAGGTTCGTTTTTTCTTTTTGCTTCCTTCCTGTCTCTTTTATCCTCTGACTTTTCTTACCTGCATTAATGATCTTCATCTGTGTTCCGCTCACTCCTCTTCCTCGCTGAGTAATTAGTACTTGGTGTATATATATTCCTGTTTTTGCCTTTGTTCTTTGTCAAAGTGTTTGTGTTACATGTGCAGCCTTGTGTAATTCCCCTTTGAGTTTTTGGACTGTTTTTCTACCCATTTGGACCTTATTATGAACTTCAGCTACTGAAGCTTTTTGTTATTGTTCGTATTCAGGTCGTCCTCAACTCCACATTTTATGACAAACATGTATTAGTGCTCATGGTACTGAGAGAACCCGATGCACTGCAGTTTGAGCAGTGCATGTGATAGACACGCAGGTCCACCGTTTCTATTTCAGGCTTTGCCTGTCAAAAGTGTAAAATGCACACACATGCAGACGTCGCAGTAACAGCAGAGGGAGAGATTTTATTTCAAAGCCAACATAAAAACAATCACAGGAAAGTCTTTAAACAGATATTAATACATTTACATATGTACAGTTATTAGCTGCCTAGCTGGAATGTACATAATTTGTTTTTTCTCACTACCAACTAATGGCTTTAAATACATTTTCTCCCTCTGCTGGTAATGCAGCTTCTGTATGGACACCGTGGACAGGCGTGGACAGGCGTGTCCAGTTTTGTCGTGATACTCGGTTGGTTTGAGAACTCATAAGTCTTATGCTTCTTTCAAAGAGAACACACAGCCTGCTGATGGATTATGACTGGTGTCATTTTATTGCTGTGTAGTGCACCGTGGGTGCGACTGTGTGCTCATTAGACTGATCGTCTGCATCTACTCTCAGCAAAGGTTTGCACATAATTGCTGTCTAATTATTGAACATGCACAAATTGTCAACACACAACCTGATTCAGTCTGCACCAGCTTGTCTGCAATGCATTGCTTTGCACCAGGCAACTTGACTCGAGTAGCTGTCTATTAGTTGTACTCAGGTTATAGTGCCATATAAAAGTGTCAGTGTCATTTTCAGTTACATTTCAGTCCTGCAGCAACTATGTCACCGTTTGTGGAGTCTAATTGGATTTTCTGTGTGAATTATCACAGTTAATTACAACCATCATATGACCATGCCATTCTGTTTCAAACCGATGGCAGATTTCTCCTTCTTACTGCCGTTTTATCATCAACTCGACACAACAAAGTCGCTTTGAAGATGGGAATCGACTGTGAGTGATCACAGACCTCGTCCCCATTTTAAAAGCAACCATTTCAAAGGCAGAGAGATCACAAGTTTAATCCACACAGTTACAATAATTTTGGTCGTGCCAAAGTTTCCACCACTGTTGTCCTTACTGTGACTGTGACATGATGGAGGTCAAGGTGCTATATTTGTTTCTGTTTTCTTTCTTGACATTTCTGTTTTGACCTTTTCTTACCCGAATGCTGTTTCAGTTCCTGCATTTTTGTAAACTTGTCGTCAAATAAACACGACATATCACTTCAAATTGTTTCTGTGGCTTCTTAGGGGGAAGCTCAATCTCTTTCATGTCCTCTCAGCCGCCCTTAGTCAGGGCAAGAAAAGCATGCTTTTACTTTGAAAGCTGAAACTCTTCTTCCAGTCATTAACATTAGTAAGTTACTGGATCCTGTCATAAAACCTTGTCCTTAAAGCGCTTCATTACATTTTAAATGCAGTTCACACATTCTCTAAGGCTGCAAACTTCTGTATTGACCATCTTTCTTCTTCTACCAAAAGGGCTGATGAACAGAAGGCGTAGCCATCATCAAAGAACAATCTGGAGTCTCCCTGCGGCTGCCGTCTGAGGAGCCCCTCGACGTTTATAAAAACCCTTCTGCTTTTTAAGGCTGAGAAGGACACTGATACATCAGAGCAATGCTGAAAAAGACTTTCAACGGTCTCATGCTATTTATCATGAGGAAAAGGACTATTTGAATAATTCAGCTTTGAGCAGCTCTGTACGGCTCTGTGGCTCAGTCTGTGGAATACATCGCCTGATGTGTCTATATACGTTGAAAATCTGGCATAGAAAAACCTAGCACGAAACGCCGCTCGCCTTTACAGGACTGTGTTACACGTACTGCATTGAGCTTCATCCCCTAGCGTGTGTCAGTGTAAAGCTGAGCGTGCCTGTTGGTTAGTGAACTAAAAGGGAAACCATGTCTGTGCTGGCTCAGCTCTGATGCTCTTCAGGGCTCCATTACTGCGGGGGTTAGCAACACGCCGGAGCTGCTCTGAGGGGCTTCTGTGTGGATCGCCGCACTCAGTCTTATACAACGAGGCCATTTTGTCCTTCTGATTTTCCCTCTGCAGGTCTCTCTGGTTTTCCGACTTTCAAGAGCAACACTTAGAGCTCGGTCTGAGATAAACTTTTGATGCTTGGTGGACAGAATTTGCCTTTCCTTGAACACAGTGCTTCTCTTTAGTGTACACATGCAGGGATGCTGCGCAGCGTGGCACTCAGATCTCCTCGTTAAAGGCATCTGTACACACATCCAGTCATGTTTCTTTCATCTATCAATTCATTTTCTGTCACCCAGTAATTTGAATCATTTAGTACACACTTTAATTTCTCCCTGTCTCATTATTGTGGCTTACACAATTTACATCAGTATCTCAGAGTCCTCCCTACCCATCTGCAGCTAACTAAAACTCACACATAACCCCTGTTCTTATATCCTGCATATGCAGCAGACCTGTGAGACCATAATCCAGCAATCATCTGTTGAGGGTCTTTCAACTGTTCCACACTCTTATTTTAAATCCAGAGGTGACCGTACATTGAGATTGTACAAGCCTAAACTTTACAGACGTCTTCAGCCTCACAGATCAGCTGAGTCAGAGGGTGTTTTAACCTGCTAAGCCAGCTTGGCTCAAGAGTTATGTAATCCTCACAGAAACCTTAGAACCTCAGATAAATGCTGATATTAACCATTTCTGCAACCACCAAACACAGCGAAAACAAGCGATGATTATCAGTTATGTAAATGCGTAAAAGTCCGCTGAACACAAACAACCCAGAATTTTCAAGACTTCATGTAATGATGTCAACAATGGCGAGTTAGCTAGCTTAGCTATCACCGATTCCAAAACACCAGATTTTACCACACTCCTACCAAAACTCACGTAACCAGCCGGAAGAGATGACAAAAAATAACGTAGCGGTGCAAATGCGCTAAGACAGAAATTACTTTGCAGACAAATTTCCTCTGTTGGTTTCGCCGCTAGCCGGTAGCCACGGTAGCTCCTGAGAGTGATACACGACGCATCTGAGCCACTTTAAATTTCTGGATTGAAATGTGAACTAAGGCTTATTTTTGAAAAGTGTTATATGCTAAAAAAATAAATAAATAAATAAATAAATTAGACAAGGAAAAAATATCGACGCAGTAACATCTGTTGCAATAGTTGCACCTCTGAGAGCTTTAGTTTTACACCAACATTGTTTATGCAGAGTTTGTCATTGCAGAGCAATACTCCATTCATTTTGGGCATGGCATTTTTGAGCAGAAAGGCTTTTGGGGCTAAACAGGTTAAACAGCTGGTGAAAACTCATTTTTCTGGGGACTTGACATGTCATACCCCTTCCACGTGTTTTCTTTATGTTTCAATTCAGTATTCAATGCTACACACCCCTCAAAATCTCATCTTTTCTGACCTTCAGTGGTTTAACTCTTGCCCTTGCTGCAGTGACGTACAGGTGTATCTCGGGGCAGAGCTCACCTCTAAGCCACAAAACCTGCTGTGATGCTGGTTGAGGTCAAATGTGAAACAGGTGTTAGAGCAGTGACACAGCATTTCACCCCAGCTTTATCTTACTTTCACATTCAAATGGGAGCCATTGTACCCTAACTACGAGCACTCAAATCCTTTACATTTGCTTATGTGCAAAAAAGCTCGAATCAACCACAATGACATTAAGCATGCATTACACTTTAGCTTGAATATTGTCACGGTCCTGGGTCTGTGACTCAGTGTGTTTTGACTTTTGATTCAGGTTTATGGGTAAGATGCTGCTCCTGCTTTTGGTTGTTGTATGGACAAGAAAGGTATTACTCACAAAAAAAAGACATCCCCAAAAATCTTTTATTTACAATATTATATTTGGTTAAAATGTTCTGATTGTTCAAAAGTGTTATTTTCTTTGTTGTTGTAAAATAATGGTTGCCCCAGTCTCCGATGACACCTAGTGCTGGAAGAGTAGTTATTACACCACAAGAGGGAGTATCTCCTGAAATGAGCAGCTCTAGTGGGAGTAAACAAGCCAGGCCATTGGCCATAATGCAGTGCGCCTAACGCTGTGTAAGGCTGTGTACAAACGTGTAGCGATGTGCTTTATTTGCAGGTAAGCAGATACAAATAGTAAATAACTTGACCTTGGTCTAAAGATGAGTCCACAGGGTTGCCAAAAATGTGGGAAAGTTAGCCGTTAATTCTTATTATGTGTTGTTTAGATTAGTTGTGTAGATTAGCCATGAAGCTAACATTTAGCAGCTAGAGCTAATTTGCCAGTTTGTGTGGAAACCTCATCTACTTGTTTACTGGGCTGTAAAAACAGTGAATTATGAATCACCATAATGCAGTATGACTAACCAGAGCTGTGTGAGACTGTCCACAGACGTGTAACGATGTACTATGTCTATATATTTGCAGAAGATATAGTAAAGATGGACTCACAAAGCCACACTGTTTCAATTCCCTTTAATCTAAGTGTGCAACATTATAGTTGTGATTCCTCTGTTTCATATCTATGTTCGTAGTTTTGTTATCCAGCCTTAAGGTTTCTGTCCTCTTGTGTCTAGTTTCCAGGGTTAGTTATTGGTGTCTTAATCTGCAGTCAGTCTTGTGTCCATGTTTATTTGCCTGTTTCCCCAGTAATGTCTCTGTGGGCCTATTGGGTTCCTCTGTGCTCTCGCCCTTTCTATGTGGTCATTCTGCCTCTCAGTGTGGGTCTCTTATGCTTCCTGTCTTATTTTGTCAGTCCCTCGTCCTGTGTGCATTGTGTTCTGCTTCCCCTGTCTCATCAGTCAGACTATGTTCACCTGTGTTCCCCAGGTGTTTCCTCTCTGCCCTGACTCCCTCTTGTGTATAGTGTCTGCGTCTCCTCCTGTTTGTTGTCACGATCCCCCTCATCCCTCGATGAGTGCTCTGTCTGTCTGATTGCACATGTAGTGTAATGTCTACCAGCAGCCTCTTCATAAAATACCTTCCTGTAGGTGTGATTAAAAGGTTCAAGCTGTGCTTCTGACCATGTGCCACCAGCAGCTTAATTTTAATTTTAAAAAACAAAAGGGGTCAGGTGGATTTTAGTTAGTCTTGCTGTAAGTTGTTTCATTGAACTGCATGAAATTCAAAATGATTCCATACCTCTCTTCATCTCTCTCTTCCCATTTTCTCTCCCTCTCTGTCGCTCTCCCCATACATGTCCTGCCCGGGCAGCTCTTTGATGTCGTGACCCAACATCCAATTATCTGTAAGGATAGAGATGTCAGAGAACCTGTGAAGCTGCTGTACACACACACACACACACACGCACACACACCTACACACACACCTGGTGGGAGATGGTGACAGGATAATTGGGAAAGGTGTGAGGAAGGAAATACTGCAGGGATGAAAAATGAAATGGTGACAGAGAGAGAGGGACTGAAAAGAGATATGTGGGTATGGGTTGGTGGGGGTGTGGGATCAACATAACATCACATCTCAAAATGATCCAATAAACTCACAAACCGTGGCTGAGACCTGGACAAACAGCGCTCACAGAGATAGAACGGTCTGAAAGGAGCACAGGATCAATGACAGATATGATACTCTGTATGACAGGCTGGGATTGGACGGGATTTACATCCATTAAACCAGTTTGGCTTTGGGTTTTGTGTGTGTGTGTTTGTTTGTTTATGCCAGGAGACTCAATAAACGGAACCTTTAAGGTGGTGTCGGACAGGCAGGTTTTGTCCAGGATAAGTATGCTGGACAATAACGTGCTGGCAGGAGAGAGGCTAAGATTACCCAAACGCTCCACTGACCGACACAGGAGCTCACTCCTCCCGATCAACTCCTCCATCTCATGCACAGTGAAATAGTTCCACCCGTTTGCACATCCATCACAGCGAAAATAACAAGTAACAACATTTTACGGGTTAAATTAAAATGTTATTCATGTATATTCAATCGCCGTAATGTTCTAGATATTTTGTATTATTATTAAATGAGTTGATGTTACTGTTCTTGTTGTCTTGGAGCAACTGTAACCCCAGGGATTCATGAGCTGATTTTCAAACATGGCGCTTGTTATGGACAAACTGGTTTGCACAGAAGTCCAGTAACAGAACGTTCCTCCCGATCACGCCCCTCCAGGTCTCACTGTTGTTGCCCACATGAGCACTGAAGTCTCCTGGTCTTACTGAGATGCCTCTCACCAGGTGGAGCGCCCACCCAGGTACTCTAAACTGCCGTTTGGCACATGAGCAGCATTAAGAAACTGGGATTTTAGAGAAAGGTTACGAACTCGTTATTTTACTGGTAACTTGGCATGGCTGACTTTCAGGCTTAGACTGTGGACACATCCATTTAAAACTTCCACTCTGCAGACTTGCAGATGCAAGCAGTCTGGATTTGAGGACTTCTGCTTCACATTCTAAAAATAGCAGCTGATTCTGATCTGCTCAAATCTGGGAAGTTTCCACGATACAGATTCAGTTAATTAAAGAAGTAAAATGCAATAAATTATCTGCTTCTGCTTTAATGTAATTTGCATTAATGTAAGACAGCTGCCGTTGCTTAAGGATTTCAACACATTACAAATGATGATTCACCAAAAGTTCATCATGAGGATATGGGGGGATATCAGTGTGTTCTCATTTGAATTAAAAGGATCAAAACATGGAGCTTAAAATGATTTTATTCTCTCGTGATGAAAAAACTGTTTTTGTCAAATTAAATTAACAAAAAAACCTGATTGTCAGACATTTTCTATCTTTCCTTTCATCAGAAACACGTCTCGTGACTCCACTCATCTCTCCTCGACCTCACTGTCTACTCCTCACATCATCTTGTTTTTTCCTTCGTTCTCTCATCTTCTTACATCACCTGCTCTCTCCTTTTGACTTTCAACTTTCCAAATCCCAAAAGTCCTCTGTTGTCTCCACTCGCTCCGCTTCCTCGTCTCCCCTCCTTTTTTCATCAGCCTTCTCTCCTCGTCTTTTGTTAAGCATCGCCTTCAACGCTCTCGCCTCATCTTCCCAGCTGAAGCTCCTCATCGTTCATTCTCCCTCCCTTCTTTTATTTACTTTCTCCTTATTTCTTCCTCAATTTCCAGTGTTCTTCAGTAGCACCGTATTTGCATTCATCTCCCTGAAAAACAGACAGCTGACCTCCAGTTACACAGTGAGTGATGGTGCATGGGCTGCATCTCATTTCTGATGTGTTTATTGGTTTCAAACATACGAGTTCTATCCTAAGCAAAAGTTTTAAGGCATTACTTGCAGTGGACTTTAAAATGTTCTTAGCAGGTATCCTGGTGAACTTTGCACAATCTTATGTGGGTTTAAGATGTCTCATATCCATATGTGGTGGTGACCTTCAACTGGCACAGGAGCTTTTACAGCCAAGTGTGGAGCAGCTGAAGTGAGAACTTGCACCTCCAGTCTGAGGCCATTGTTCTCCGCCAGAGAAGGGTGGAGAGCTCTTCACCCACTCTGGGTGGGTGAAGAGTCGCTGCCCTAAAAAGGATCAGAGGAGCGACAGTCACTGTCAGCAGTGATGAGGATGCTGCATCGGTCTGTGAAGGTAAATCGAGAGTTGAGCATAAATCCGTCAGATCAGTTTACCTGGTTCTGCCTGAGTTCTCTTCCTGTTAAAAGGTAGTTTTTTTCTTCCCACTTTTGCCAAGTGCTCGCTGATAGCGGGTCGTCTTATTGTGGTGGTTTTCTCTCTGATATTGCAAAGGCTTCACCTTACAATGTAAAGCCCTTCGAGACAATTGTTTCTGTGATTTGGTGCTATATAATACTGTGCGCAAGAATTACATCATACGTACATGAGGCGAAAATAAACTGAAGGGAGTTCAGTTATACAAGAGCGACTCGCAGTGGCGCTGCTCCTCTACATCAAAAGGAGCCAGTTTAGGTGGTTTGGGGTCTGATCGTGATGCCTTCCTGGTGCCTCCTATAAAGGTGAGATGTTTCATGCACGGTGTACCAGGATGAGACCTCGGAGTGAATCCAGACATGCTGAAGAAGATCTCTCGGCTGACTTGGGAACAGCCACGGAGTCTAGCCACGGATGAGCTGAGCAAGAGGAAAGTGTGGACGTTTCTGCTGCAGATGGATGGATGTGACAGAGCAGGGATTCTTTTCTTTTGCCCCTCTTGCATTCTTTTTTATATATTTCTCTCTTTTTTAATCTTCTTTCTGATGTCTCTCCCTCTTTTGCTTGAATTCCCAAAGCCATCTGAATGTCCTCACTCTCTCTTTTCTCCTCTTTCTTTGCAGGTCTCTCTCTCCCTGGGGTTTACTGTTGCAGTGATAACCAGTGTCTATCAGTACTGTGTTACAGAGTCTGGGTGCTGTAGATAGCTTATCTTAGGAAGGCTTACACCTCCAGGAGCACACACACACACACACACACAAACCACACTGTATATGCACACAGACACACTTAAAACAAACACACGGGCTCGAGCACATGTGCATACACAGAGCTGAGACGTCGCACTCTCGCTCAGCAAACACACACACGTGCTGCAGAGAGAAAAGCGTCCCCCCACTGCTGTGTGATTATCTTCATTCACACCACGGCAGATTGGAAACATTCTCTGGGTGTATCTGCGGGCCCAAACAGACGCAGGGTTTAATCAGCGAGGCCCGGACCCTGGAGTCTCCACAGTGAGCAGAAAAGAAGAGGAGATGCTTAAATAAGCGCTCCGTTTCATAAATGTCAGAGAAGGGGGTCTTAAGCAAATGTCCCAAAATTCCCATTACGATCCTCAGTTACTCCAGTTCAGTTAAAAAAATTGCTTTTACAGGATGAAAGGGTTCCACATGAGGCTCAAATCTCCACGTTTCATTGTTAACTGCCACGGTTCTGGGCCTTTGACCCTGGTTTTTGCTGAATATTGAGATTCTGATCTTCAGTTTAAGAGACATTGTTTCCATGTCTGTTGTCCCCTGTCTTAGTGTCAAGCTCACGTGTCTTCGCCTCAGTCGCAGTGTGCTTGCCACTTCCTGTTTTATTTTGACAGTCCCTGGTCACATCTTTATTATGATTAGTTTTGCCTCCACTGTTTCATCAGTCGGATTTGTTCCAGCTGTGTTTTCCACCTGTTGCCCATCCTCTCGTTATCCTGTGTATTTAGGTCCTTGGTTTTCCTCTGCTCCTCGTCATGTTGTCATTGCCTCATGTTGTGTGTGCACGCGTCTGTCTGTTAGTCAGGCTTTGGGTTTTCAGTTCATTAGGAACATCTTCAAATATACAATGAGTCAATGAATGAGGCTAGATCCTCTTATTTCAATAATCTCATAAACCATCATAAATATAACCCAAGAACTCTATTTGATACCAATAACAGTATTGCCTCTCCCCCAACCCAGCACACTGTGTTACTTTCTGATGAAGACTGTAATACTTTCCTCAATCATTTTGTAAATAAGGTGATTAACCTGAGATCCAAAATCTCCTCAAGTGCCTCCCCTTATGAAGATCCCCCTCGGTGTCATGGGTCATTTACTTCTTTTTCTCCAATTACATTGAATGACTTAATTACAGTAATAGGCAAAATGAAATTCTCATCGTGCTCTTTAGATATACTGCCTCCCTCCGTCCTGTCTTGTACTCTCACCACCATTGCTCCCACACTGTTATCTATCATCAACAGTTCACTGAGGTAAGGTTGTGTTCCATCTTATTTTAAACATGCTGAGGTTACTCCACTTTTAAAAAACCAGAATCTCGATCCCAGTTCTACTAGTAATTATCGGCCTATCTCAAAACTGCCATTTATAAGTAAAATACTGGAAAAAATTGTAGAAAATCAGTTCAGGTCCTTACTATGCAGATTACAGATTTTTGACCCTTTCCAGTCAGCACTCTACTGAGACTGCTCTCTTAAGGGTCTATAATGATCTGTTAATGGCTGCTGATGCTGGAAATAG
>VUQR01027691.1:0-10692 GCA_015108515.1 Hemichromis elongatus
GGTTGTTGTGTCCTTGGGCACAACAACCCAACCGCCTACTGGTGTTGGCCAAATGGGCCGATGGTGCGATATGGCAGCCTCGCTTCTGTCAGTCTGACCCAGGGCAGCTGTGGCTACAACTGTAGCTTGCCTCCACCAGTGTGTGAATGTGAGAGTGAATGAATAGTGGAATTGTAAAGCGCTTTGGGTGCCTTGAAATGCGCTATAAATGCAATCCATTATTATTATAATTTGGGGCTTTTCCAGCTTGTTACTGGAACCAGACACAAGATCACGTTAGCTTGTTCTCATCTTCACTTTGGAGACTTTCAGTATTTTTAAATATAGATTTCATGATTCTGCTGTTTGATGATCTGTGCTTTCTTAATTTCTTCATGTGCTTCATATTCAAACTCTCTCTACTGTAATTCTGTTAAACCAGCAAAGATCATTTGTCTGTGCCATTTCTAGCCAATCTCCAAATGACATTCTCCTGCAGTTTAGCCTAAGTTTGGAATCACAGCATCACTTCAGGCTCTTTAAATATCTCCTACCTATTTCTTAAAGTTTAAACTTCTGTGGTGAGACAGCTGAACAGTAATCCCGATGCTTCTCCCTGATCTGTTAAAAAAACTTTGCATCGACCTGATGCTGATACATCTGCCTGCCTAACTCCACCTGCTCTGACAGGATCTGTAGAGATCATCATGGCAGCTGAGGTTATGTTAAAGTGCAGACTTCAGCCCTGGCTTCCATGGACACAGCGGGCTGGGGGAGGGTGGAGTGGGGGTCTGATGCCTGCAGAGAGCAGCTTAATGCAGAGGAAAGAAGACCAAACATGACCGTATAACGTTTTTATCAAGTAACTCGGTGTTCTCACTAAAGTAATCACAGAAATGACACATTTCACTCAGGTGTTTTATTTTTGTTCAGGAGCTGTTCACGCGGCATGCTGATGCAAATGCAGACGTTCATCTTCAACCAAGTGCAGCTTGTACACTGACAGGCGCTGCAGCTGAAATGTGATTTCATCCTCAAAAAAAGAGACCGAAGCTGCCTGATGGGACAGGTTCAGGAGGCTGTATGTTATGGATGCATCTTATTTTGCGCTGACAATAAAGCTACACTGAATACAAAATCAGACTCACTCAGGAAAACTTTATTAAGACTGACTCTGTCAAACATCACAGCAGCAACAAAAAACAGAAAACTTTAATACGGAATCCGAATCAAACCATATAAATCATAAATGATCTTTATACGTTCTCCAAAAATACTCAACCCTGAAAATGCCATGAGATTCATTATAACCCAATAACACTCGTAATAAATAAAACTTAATAATCAATCTCTACAGGAGCGTGTTACCTCTCAGTTACAGCACTGACAAGTCACATACAGTAAATCCCAGCAGCCAAGCAGTTTATCCACGGAGTATATGTGAGCCTCACTCAGACACAGGTACCTGCTAATCAGTAATGTCCAATTAAAATAATCAAATTCCACTCAGCAAAGCTGGAGCACTGCCTTATTGGACAGTCTGTTAGAACTGTAACCTTACAGCAACCATATTACTCGTCACATGATGTCATTAAAAATACAACACAAACATGGTTCAGAGGTCCAGTTCAGGTAAAGCTAGCAGACAGCTATCAACTATAGCTGCTTGTGCGAACATTCACCGCTCAGTCAGAGGCCACGCCCTTAATAATGGAAACAGATGATTTTTATAAACATCCTCCTGTTCAGGTGTCAGTGATGAAGAAGGAGAAATTACTGTGTCATCTGCATATCATATCATTAAACACTAATTGAGGTAACAGGTAAAAGCACTCTCTCTCACGTCCACCAGGGAAAAAACAACTCAAGGTGTCAGAGCAGGACAAATCACTGGGTGACACCCCGGTGGACACGTGTGCGAGTTCAGCAGGAATGTGTGTAAATCCGTCTGCTGTCCAAAGGCAGGACTACAGTATAAATCCACAACTTCTAACACCACTGTATTTTCCTGCAATGTCGTTACAGCCGTCTGCTGCCTTTACCCTCGTTAAATCACATGCAAACAAAACCAGGCTGCTAAAAAGCCACCTGCCACACCTCTGCACAGCCTCACAGGTGTGTGTGAAAGCTGGAAAGTCTTCTAGGAGGAGAGCACTATGCTCTGCATGCAGGCAGAAGCATAGTGACCTGTGGATGAGTGTGTGCACACGCACTGAGCCCGTGATGGCTGAACAGATGAGCTTATTGAACAGTTTATGCTGACCATCTGCGGAGCGGCACCCTGGGAAATTAAATAAGCAAACACTGTTAATTAGAGGAAGACAAGTACACAGACTTGTCTGTGCTTCCTGCCATCTTCCACTGTGGAAAACACAGAAGAAGAAAACACTCTCATGTGATAACTGCTGCAGGATCCTTACGTAACAAGGAGTTTGTAGATTCACAGAAATGAAACTGTCAGAGACAGAACTCCATGTTGTTAGGTGAAACTGGAATATAGTAGAAAGTTTTTGGCTGGTTCGGGCCATCCTTTTACTCTCTGCGCTGTACTTCTCATAGACAAATCACTGTGGGCTGTTTTGGAAAGGCTCCATACTGTGAATGATAAACAGTTTAGCGTGGCTGGAGGCCTGAAACCAGGAGTACATCAAGTGCATGTGACCAGCTAATGGCTGGCTTTCCAGTATGTGTCCAGTTTATCCAGAAACATGCCCACTTTGAAATCTGCTCCATGTTTTAGAGATGTAAATACCCACAGGTGGTCACTTATGTCTGAACCTACCTGCACACAGTCACAAGATCTGTAATATAAAAAGAAGACAGCGCTCTTCATTTACAAACTGTGTTTGAGATGAAGATCTATCTGTACCATGAACCTCGATGTAAAGGTGGAGGTCATCTCCCAGCTCAGCTAGGGTAGAGGGAAGGGAAGGTGGAGGTCGTAGAATTTGGTGAGGATGTTGAATGTTAAACACTGGGAAATGAATCAGGAGAAGACTTCGAAGCAGTGGGGAGAAACTGCAGGGACAGCAGGACCTGGGAGAGCGCCGAGCTAACACAAATCAGCCAAATCCAAAGCAGCAGCCCCCAGCAGCTGATGTGAATCAACACAACAGTTTGTGTGTGTGCAGGAGTGCATGTGGCTATGTGTGTACACCAGGCTCAGCCCCAGGCAGGAACCAGGAACCAGCACCTCGAGCACAGGATTAACCCTGCCTGCTACCTGAGCTCAGCCTTACAGGCGGCTTCAGCACGCTGCATGCCCTAAACGCCCGCTGCTGCATTTAGAAACTAAAACTAGAGTTTCACAGAGTCAAGGTTAAGTATTACTCATATTCAGCCTGGCTCCTAACAAGTCAGCAGCAGGTGTAGCCAGGAGGCAGAGTTTCATAGCCAATCACAGCAGAATCTACATTCAACCCAAAACACTGGCACTCAGCTTACTGAGGAGAAAACAGCCATGTCTGAAGCAGAGATCCAGTTCACGTTCCTTAAACCTGAAAATCAGGACACTGTACTCTCTGTGTGCCCTTCAGCTTCTCATAGTACTATAAAGAATAATCTCCAGGTGGACACTAGTCTTTTCCAAAGGTTAATGAGCACAAACTGTTAAAGGAAGTGAGTTCTTAATTAAGTTGATGCTGTGATTTAGCTAAATTCAGATTTCAAAGTACTGTTTCTATTTTTACATAAAACATACTGAAAGAGTTATTAGATTCATATAGAGGTTAAACAAAGTGAAAGAAGCAGGGATCATCATGTCATGGTCTTAAACTGTTTTCCCTTCAGCTGATAGCAGCCTGACTTAATTTTGATTAACTCACTCATGTTTGATGAGTTTAACCGGGACTGTTTTCAGGCCTACACGTCTTTCTCTTAACGCTGGAAATCAGAAATAAACTGCACACCAGCCCACTCCCCTTTTTGCATTCTTCCACTTTTGAACCAAGGTGTAAACAAACATCAACATCTAATCTAGGGGTTTCGAACTCCAGGCCTCGAGGGCCAGTGTCCTGCATGTTTTAGATGTGTCCTTGATCCAACACAGCTGAATCAAATGGCTAAATTACCTCCTCAACATGTCTTGAAGTTCTCCAGAGGCCTGGTAATGAACTAATCATTGGATTCAGGTGTGTTGACCCAGGGTGCGATCTAAAACCTGCAGGACACCGGCCCTCGAGGCCTGGAGTTCGAGACCCCTGGTATAAAAGGTGGATGTAGCCACATCACCTGCTGGTGAGATGAGCTCTCTCAGTTTGAAAATACACTTATGGCAAATTTTCCAGAACGTGTTTTTTCACATCTTTTAAGTCATTCTATTGTTGCATGGGAACCAGCTAGTTACACAGGCTTAGAGACCGCATGGCGACCATTGGGTCACCACTAGTTGCTAGGGAAAAGGAGTGAATTCAATGACCAGTTGACAAGTGGTTTTCTTGCAAACTTTTCTCTTATTGGTGGTGACTGAAAACAAAGCCTGGAAATGGAGATATTTTGCCTTCAGAATATAAGTTGTGCCTTATTACTGCAACCAACACATTCCGAAAGGTGAAAGCTTTAGTTTGAAGGTAAAAATTCTCAATTTTTTTCATTATAAGATCCCTCCTTTCATGGCTGATGGAACGGACAGTGCAGACACTTTTCTTTCAGGCAAACATATAGTGAAATGCTTATTGCTGTGCAATGCCCCACCATTTAACCAAAAATAAAGGAATTTACAAAATTTACAAATTTAAAATATAGAAATTTACAGTAAAAAAATTTGCAGTTAGAAAAATTTATAGAGAAAGAGGTCATGCGAGTTGCAGAATAGATTAAAAAAAAAATCTAAGAGATGTAAAAAATAAATTAAGAATTTAACTTAAGAGGCAAAGACTAAACTAAGATTTAAAAGTATAAGATAAGATAAAAATAGAAATTGCAAATAAAACATACAAAGAAAGAAATTATAAGAAGTGTGCAAATAAACAGAGTGTGTTCAGTGACGTATTGTATGAGAGTCCAGCCAACCTGGTTAATAATAATAAAAATAATGTACACTTTATTGATCCCTGTGTGGAAATTCCTCTCTGCATTTAACCCATTCACCGTGTGAAGCAGTTAGGGGAGCAGTGTGTAGGGATGGTACCTTGCTTAGGGGTACCTCAGGGTAGTCGTTCAGTGGATTTGAACCCCCGACCTTCCGATCCTGGGGCTACCACTCTACTACTTGAACTATGACAAGACCTGAGTGATGTGGGCACCCAGGTACCAGAAGCTGTCCACTCTCTCCACTGGTACACCACTGATGATCAGGTGCTTGTAATTCCTTACCTGTTTTGTACAGAAGTCCACAATACTCAGCATCGGTGTGTGGGCCAAGATGGTTTTATAAGCAGAGGCACAGGCCATCAGGACATTTATGTCTCTGAGATGTGCATGTACTTTCACCAGATTATCTGAATCACTGCTTTTAGATAAATATACTGGGGTATCATCTGCATAGCAACAAAATCTAAGTGAGTCAGTTATATCGTCTATGATCACTCCCTACTAAACCAATGAAATTGTCACCAACTCAAAGTGCACTGGGAACTAACTACATATTAACTACAGAGGCGCTGGAAGGAAAACAAAACTTCGACTATAATATTAGCCACACTATCAGCCTGCACACCACTAAGCAAGCTCATGAAAAGATTGATATAATGTGGTTCTAGAAATGATTTTATTCACTAAATAACTCCAATCCTGATGAAAATAAATAAAATCTCCATATCCTCGCACTTTTCCTCCACACTGCCCTAAATGTTGATATCTTTATCAGAAAATGGATTCCCTGACCTGAAATATTAAATGCAAATGGTGCAGAAGTAAGTTAGATAGCCACTGAAAGAGGTTTGGACCAACAGCTCCATTTTTACGACTTCAACACGCGAGTAGATAGATCGGCTCCATTACAACATTTTGCCAGCTCACATATCATTTCATGACTTTTTATTTTGTTCATCTTCTTCTCCATTATGCAGAAATACCCTGTGACACTGCTCCTTGTGCAGATGAAGACATGACCATCCATCCGGAGCCATTATGCTGCCACCACTGTAGCAGCTTATTCCCACATCAAGAAATTCTTCCTGCTGCCTTTTTAAACTCTGTGCTGCTGTCTGCCTTCTTGAGTCACAGCCAACCCAACTCATTTTAAACACAAAGAATCACATGAAGCCGAGATGTGTGTTATTGTGAGTTAGTCTCTCAGTGCTGCTAACATGTACGATGGAAGGAGGTCACATATGTGAGGAGGTCACAGGTACTTCCTCCCAGCAGGTTTGACTGCTTTAGCAAAGAGAATTTCCACCAGCAGGTTAAAACTGGATGTTTGTTAAAGTTGCTGGAATAAAGTGGTCCGATTTTGGGTAGGAATGACCTTTTCACTTTTAGGTAAAAAGACTGTACTTGGTTTAGTACCAGGAACTACATGACTCAGGCAAATACATCAGGTTTTCATCCA
The DNA here is from genome assembly GCA_015108515.1 of Hemichromis elongatus. Classification (NCBI taxonomy): domain Eukaryota; kingdom Metazoa; phylum Chordata; class Actinopteri; order Cichliformes; family Cichlidae; genus Hemichromis; species Hemichromis elongatus. The sequence goes on from VUQR01027691.1 coordinate 6,470, forward strand.
AATCAGGCACAAAGTTTTTCATAAATTCGTTCTACAGCTGGTAGTATGAGAAATGGTGTGATTTAAAGGATAATTCTTCGTTATTTCAGCTTGCTGTCCTTTCTAATGGGTTATACTCTGCACACACCACTGACAGGTAGTTGTGATTACAAGTATACTTTCCTCAAGCGCTGTGCTACGTGACAGCATCGTCTACACCCATCATCAGAAGAAAGAAGCTGTGCAGATATTATTACAAGTGTGCCAATCAAAATGAAAAATGATGAAGCAAAAGACTCACGTGTGGCACATCCTGTGGGCACAGACCTCCACCTCTACTTTAACCACAGCACGACCAAACGGTGCCGATAAATTATGAAATTGAACTCATCCCCAGGAGAGCGCTTGGTACACAAGCTTGACCTCTTAACATCCTCAGGGGCAGGAACAAGGCTAGGCTGCACTGTAGCCGCATGCTAAACAAAGAAGCTAGGTCCTGGTGTCCTACTTGAACTCTCACCTTCCAGCTCTTTCTGCCTGTTTAGGTTAGCACTGAACACAGGAACAGACGTGAACCAGGTGAGACCAGGTGTGAGTTGAGAGGTTAGACGTGAATAATTTTACAAACACTGAACTGAAATTCTTTGATTTAATTTCATTCACTGGAAACTTTGAAAGAAGTTCTGCTCAGTGATGTTCTGACCTGGCTGAAAACTTTTAATGTGCACAGCAGGAAGCAGAAATTTAAATAGCACTGTTTCTTCTCCGGTCTCTGCACTAAACTGTGAGCTGAATGAAGTAAAATAGCAGAGTGTAAGCTGTTATTATTCTGCTTTTTCAGGCTTTCTGATGTGAACTGAAGGTCAGCTGTGCAGCTTTTTGTTTGGATCCTCTCTTTCTTCCCTCTTAGATGGCACCAAGTATTCATGCAGCTTCTCGCAGTTTTACACCAGATTTCAGAGTGTAAGGTGAATGTGCGTGCACACGCTTTCATGTGTGTGTGTGTATGTGTGTGTGTTTGTCTGCCTGTGTTTGTGTAAGATGTTACTGCTCAGCAGAAAAATGGCTGAGAGATGAATGTTGCCTCTGACCTGATCTGAGTCTCTGTGGACTAATACCTGAACAGCTAATACACACAATCTGTTCACGCAGACACTTTTTGTCTCACACATACACACACCTACACACACACAGGTTATTTATACAAGACACACACTTGTATGTTTCCAACACCACATACTCGAGCAGCTCTTTCTCCAGCTGCTGTTCATGATGACGCCATGATGGTTTGCAGACGTGGAGGTCAGTGGATCTTGTTCGGAGTCAGAAAGTGCATCGTATTATCGTTTGGTTACTGTCTCTATTAAAAACAAATGTATTACGAGCTAATTAAGAGCACTGACTCGGTTTCATGGCAAGGCTTTAATGTGAGTGGGCATCAGTCAGAAATTATGCCTGAAGGTGACGGTGTCCATAAAAATGAGCGGAGCTCCAATGATGTCACCCACTGGTTTGTGTGGTCTGCTAGTGAAGCCTTCAGAGTAAACTTAGTGTTTACTGAGGTTCTCGCAGAGCTTGTTTAAGACAGGAAGTCTGCGACCTCAGCTATTGCCCCGTAGTGGCCATTAAAAATATTTAAGTTAAAGGCAAATCCATAGTGACTTCCTTTTTCAGACCCTGCAGCTACGTGGATTTTTCTGACACATGTGGTCATGCCCTAACTACCAGGTGGGACTCAGAGACTGAACTGCACTCAGAAGCACTACTGTCTATGAGCATGAGCGCACGGTCTGAGCACAGTGTGGAGCAGGGTGTCAGCAAAGAGACACAACAGCTACACAATCAGCAGTAGTCTTAATTAGACCACAGACAACAACGATGCATTCACTGTCAGCTTGGCTCTCTCATTCTCATCCTGTCCTTGTGTTCAGGTTAACACAGAAAACTCATCTGTGTGAGGAGGGGCAATCACATGACAGCAGGAAAAGGAGGCCGACCACAGTGTAAGCAGCATCAAAAACTCTCACACTAAGCTAAAACTAACATAAATAAATTAGGTGATTAATGTAAATGCATTTGGCATTGGATTTTTCTTCCTTTTTTTTCGCCCCCTGCTTTCCAAGTGAATTTAATTTCCATAGGGATTAATAAAGTATTCTGATTCTGATTAAGATGAGTCTATGACCGAAACACATTTCCACAGACAATTCTGCAGGTCATGCTTCCTCTGAATGTCCACAGTTTGTGATGCCCAGTAGTACAAACATTTTCACTGTTGTTCTGTTTTTGTAACATTTGTGTGCCTCTCTTTCTTTTTGTTTCCCTCTCTGAGCATCAGGAAGACTTTGGCTGTGCTGTGTTGTGTGTAATGAAATGGTGACCTTTTGATAGCGGACGTATAATTGGCAAAATCAGCAGAGCTTTCTTACGCTCTACAAAACACAATTCATTGGATTTACTATCAGTGATCACACACACACAGTCCTTTTATATACACACAAACACACACACACTCTCACTCTTATATATTTACCAACAGAGGACTGTAGGGGGAACCTACAGTCACTCTTTCTTATTTTAAAAAACTGAAAAAAAAATGAGCAGAAAAAAAATTCTCATGTTTACTAAATCTAAATCTGTTTTTCTTTTACTCTGAAAATGATTAAAGCAGCTGTGTGAAATGTCCGTCTCCCCGTTCTGGCAGGCAGAGGAATTACACATGCACTGTCAGTTCATGGTGACATATTTCACGTGTTCAAATGAGTTTCTTTGCACAGTTATCGTGCCTCCAAATTATTTATTTTTATGGAATGTAAGTCCAAAGTTTGCTATTTCGAAAGCAGTTCTGGTCCTATTTATGGATGTGACATCACATGACATCCCTGTTCCATTGTCCACGCCCCTTAGCAATTGCTTAGCAACCGTTACTACCCAGCGGCAGCGGCAACTTTATTTAACAAAAATTTAAAATGTATTTAAATGGGAGAATTCAATTCATTCAGAATTCAAATTCTCATTTAACATACTCATCTTTTACCTCTATCTACATCGTCATACCTTGAGCGACCATTAAAACTTTAACATGAAGGCAAGACATTGAACTATTCAACTTGTATTTATCTTTTCAATATCTGTTATACTTTTTCTTTAGCTCCAGTTTGTTTCCTGGTCTTTTTCACCCGTTTCAGAGTTTATGATGGGTGTGTATGGCGTGGAACTTTCGAGGATAGAGTGAGACAGGCCATCTGATAGAGTGGGAGCCGGGAAAAATTGATCTTAAAAACTTCTCTTTAAACTGCTGCTGTGTCCTCAGCATTTGGCCTAGAGTCATCATTTTACCCTCAAAACGTAGCCATTGTTGCCCTCTTTCATCCACTGTCATTGTTATTGTGATGGAGGTTATGATTCTTTCATAAATGTCACCAATGTACAGCCTCCTCCATCCAACTCTTCCATAGAGTCCAGTGTTAAAATGGCTCCTTAATTCGTCTAAAAAATCAGAAGGACAGGCTGTATTTACACTGTCACCACGTTAATATAATAATCTCGACAAGCATGAAAACTGAGAATTTTGTACACTGGACTTTGGTGGCACTCACTGTGAAAGAATTTTGTCATTACAAGGTGTAGCTTTTTCGTGAGAAGCATTTCTTTCGGGGTCACTTTTCTGTTTATTTAAAGTAGCAGCAGAGAGGTCCATGTCTGTGTCTGTGTCTGGTGCCACAGGCTGGAGTCGCCATAGCAACCAGGCTCACACCTGCCTGTCTGTCACTATGCCAAGATTCATCTTAAAAACCTCTGTTTCAACTGCTCCTCTGTCCACAGCTTTTTGGTCTACAGTTTTTAAACAGCACCGAGGCAGATTTGACAGGGTTTTGCACACAGTAATAATATGTCAGCAGTTAGTGCAGGCCAAATGGATAGAGCACGATGATTGACGCATTAAATTCAAGCCTATTATTCATTTTTGGGTTTCTCTTCAACAGACAGTAAGTTCAGATCTGGGCAGGTGGAGTCAGTTGATTACCTTTAGAATCATCTTTTCTGATTGGATGATTGAAACTTACAGCATTGACCTGTCTGTAATGCATTGTCCCACATTTCAGTGATTAAAAGAATATACACTTTTAACATTCACTCACGTTTTGTGTTTCTAAATTTTCTTTTGTCATTACTCAGATTTTGTACATTTTAAGGATATTCAGCTATTTTCAAACTTTGAAGCTTCTCTGTCAACTTTAGAT
>VUQR01027694.1:8645-34219 GCA_015108515.1 Hemichromis elongatus
TGAAAACATGGAGTGGACCAGCACAGTCTCCAGACTGAAACCCCATCGAGCTGCTTTGGGATGAACTGCACAGAAGAGTGAAAGCAAAGCAACCTACAAGTGTCACATTTATGGGAACGTCTGCAGCAGATATGGGAGAATATTTGATTTCTATTGTAGTAAGAATGCCATGAGTGTGTTCAGCTGATATATCTGCCAAAGGTGGCTACTTTGATGAGTCATAACTTTAGAATACATTTTGGGTTATAAATTGATTCCATTACTTATTTTTAAGTCCAATTGCTTATTTGTACTCTGCTTGATTTCAGAGTGCGATAAGAAATTAAACCGCATAATTTAATGTCTCAAATGGCATCAACATCCTTCAAGCACTTGTACTCACACACACACAAAAAAGATGTTCTGCATTATTTTTAGTGACCAGCTATAAGCATAGTCCTGTGGAAGCCCAACCAACTGGCACTTGCTGTCAAAGTATATGATATGCATTTCTTTTTATTACTAGAGGGATTTCTTTAATGTATACAAGGTAATAGGTTTACAGATGAGATACAGAAAGCCAAGCGGCCATGGAAAGGTCTACAATAAGCAGGTAGTGAAACAGCTTTCTCAGGCTAATCTTTAATGGTGTTGAGCCGGCCATGTGCTGCTGATCCAGACCTATTATCTAATTGCAACTGCAGCAACACTGACTAGGCATAACACATCAATCTTTCCCTTTCTCCTTCTCCCCTCTCTCCTTTCCTTTCATATCTGCTGTGTAAGAATGCATCTCTGCATGACATAGCCTATGTGCACATCACATTTGTTATTTCCTTCTTTCTCTGTTCTGTTCTCTTTATTTAAAAAAAAAATCTTTTTATCTATGCCTGTCACAGTTTATTATGCCTGAAAATAAACCTTGGCACTGGAATATATATGATCTAAAATGGCATTTCTGCTTCTTAATCACAAGATATTTTATCTATTTATATTCACTGCTATTTTTAAGCTAAATAACAAGTCCTTCTACTGATTTTACTGGTTAAAGCACTGCATATGGATGGAAGGATGTAATGTCTTATTTAGCTGCGGTTTATCTGCATAATGCTAAGCAGTAAAACTGAGAGCATCATTCTGGAGTTCAAAGTATAGTCAAGAATTTTTTACTGTTTAAACATCTGTTGGGAGCCCTTTAGTCTGTAACAAGACAACAGCGACCCCCAGAGACTCCACTCAATATACAGCAGAGATTTGTTCAACTGAGTGCATTTACACAAGGGTGTGGACACATGTGCCCATGTTAGAAAACTGTCCATAGGATTCTTAGGGTCAGATTTTTTAACGTGTTGCATCAGCACAAACAGGGTCGTAGCATTAAAAACATGTTAAAAATAAAAACATAAAATAAAATGCAATCTGTATTTACAAAGGACCTCAGACATTAAGAAGTACTAATTAACACAGAAAGCTAATACAGTTAGTATTAGTTTAGGGAAGTCCTTACATTCCTTCATTTCAAAAGAAAGAATCACAACAGCAAAACAAAACTCAAAATACTGGGATGACGTAGATGACGTATAAACAGACACATAAACAGACATACTGGCAAATGCGCATTCCAGCACACATACACATACATGCAAATAGTTACAAACTATGGGGAAAAGATTAAGGTAACAGTAACCTTTAAAAATTAGTTTTTGACAGTTATTTAAAACAAATCACAGTCACCCAACCTGATTCACTGGGGAACTGCAACAACCTCAATGTGTTTAGTTACATGTGGAGGCCAGTTATCACAGGAGGGTGTGGCCACGAGAGTGTCCAGAGGGGGCTGAGCACCTGAGAGGTGATGGTCTGGTTCCAGGGGATCCAGAGGGAGGAGAAGTCAGAGAGAGACACGACGGGCAGGGAGGGCAGGCCAAGGAGAGAGGTGAGTATGAAACCTTTGGTTTGTAGACTGTAGAGTGGTTGTGTGGCAGGAGATGAATCTGAAAAGAAAGAGGCAACTTTAAACAGAAGACAGACAAGCATGAACTTGAACACAAGGAGGCCGAGTTACCACCAGTGATAGCAGGCCGACCTGGCAGAGAGTGGCGGCCAGTGCTGGTTTAAGAACCGTCCTGCTGACAGGTGCTGGAAGCTCCACCCCAGAGGATGGAAATCTGGAATTGTGAATGGACTAGCTGTTATATAACGCTTTTCTACTCTATTCGCTTTATATAACTAATTCATTCACCCAATTACACGAGCACTTTGTCCTAAAAGATGTTAAGAACTAATATCTAACATTCATACACAATCACGTGAGCAACATGGGGTTAGTATCTTTCCCAAGGATATTGGGTATGCAGACTGGAGGAGCCTGGGATCAAACCACCAACCTTGCAGTTAGTAGCTGACCTGCTCTACCACCTGAGCTACCTCTCACAACTAGAAAAGACACTCCAGCGGCACATGACACAATGACCTCTGGTTTTAAAATCAGTTTCAGAATTTTAAAGTAGAATCTAAATTTTATTGGAACCTAGTAAAAGGATGCATTGATAGGTGTAAAATGGGACTGTCGGCTAGCTAGCCTTGCTGCCCCTGGACCCAGTCCCTGACAGCTTTCCAGCAGCTGACCCCACCCCCTGCAATATTTTACTAGTGTTATATGTCACTATATGCAAAGATTTCCTCAGTAGGTAGTATTTTGTCCTACTAACAGCTAGTAGCTCAATGTCTCTACTGCATACTGCATAGTCTCTGAGTTCTTTCTTGTTACAGAGGAATTAAGCAAGTCTTCATTTACTACAATATCCTCCTCCTCCAACACTGCCTCAGCTATCCTGGAAGTAGTTTAAATTTTTTATCCCTTCCATTCTACCAGCATTAGCATTTTCACCACCAACTTGTGCTGTTCCAGCATCTTTTTAGTCTTTTCCTATTTACCACTTGTCTTCTCACTTTCCAGCCTCTCCATAATGTAATTGGCTCACTGGAAAAGCCAGCAGTACTGCTTCCAAAGCTAGGGAGCACAGCACCAGAGCCTTATTATTGACACTGGATGGCCTGCTCGCCCCCATCCTTACCAGACACTAGCAAATAAGAAACACAGCACTAGCCCCCATCTGTCCCCACAGTACCCCGCCACTCAAGAGGTGCCCCCAGGCGGGCTATTTGACTTATACTGTCAAATGGTGCATGATCTTACATAGCAGACAGGATCTGGTGACGAGCCGGCACTGCTGGCTGACTTATGGCATGGTTTGTCATCCAGATGTGGGCCAGGCCTGGCGTAGATGGCACTGTTTATGTAATGGGATGCCATATCTGGCTCGATTGTGGTTTGGTTTATGTGGCCCAGGCTCATAGAAAACAGATCTGGCCCGGATCCGGCACATGTTGTTATAACATGGCTTGATTAAGGTACACATTAGGCTGACATCTGGGCCAGAGCTGAAACAGAGTCAGCACGTGGCCAGCGGTGTGTCTGCAACTGGCCTTATGCTGGCCCATGTGTGGGCCACCTCTGGCAAACCAGATCTGACCCACCAAGGGCCCAGGGGGATCTGGGCCATGCCAAGTTTTTGCTATGTGGGGATAAGCTGGGGGTCCAAAATGTAGGCTTGTGTCATCGTCCTTAAAAAGTGTCTTGTGTTTTGGTGGTTTTTCACTCAGCTCTTCACTCTGAGCCCCCACGAGTAAATTAATTGTGCAGCGATGCATCATGTCACCCACCTGTGAGGGTGGGTGACATGATGGCACGCACCTGCTTGAGGGGGCTCCTTGCAGCTGGAATGGCCATGGGGCAGCAGAAAGCAGATGTGAGCTGAGAGACTGTTTTAAACTAACTACAGGAGAGGGACCGGGCATTTATCTGCTCTGCCTATGTACAGCTATCATGCTGCTCAAGGTCCCCATGGCTGCTGACCTAAAGCTGCCAGTACCTGCCTGCACTCACAAGGATGGCACCTGGCATGCAAGAGTAGTACACATGTCAGTCAAATCTGCTGGGTCCATAGTTTGGCCAGATTGATCTAATGGATAGAGCCAAAAGGTGGACCCAAGGAGCAGACTCCCAATACAGAGGTTGAAATTAAAAAAAAAAAAAAAAAAAGTTTTATTTACAGGGAAAAAAAAAAAAAAAAAAAAAAAAAAAAAAAAAAAAAAAAAAAAAAAAAAAAAGGTTGAAAATAAAAAAAAAAAAAAAAAAAGTTTTATTTACAGGGAAAAAAATGCAACTAAATGACAAGAATTGATCGGATTGGGTTCAAGGAATCTAAAAGAGGAAGGACACAAAGTTAACTACACAAAACAGCTGGAAAGTTACAAAAAGGCTACATGTTTTTCTAGTTTTGTGTTTTATAAGCAGTTTTTTTCTATTTTGACTTTTTCTTTTTAGTTTAGTTTCTGTGAGTTTAGAGAGCAGCATTAATAGTTTTGAGTTTTTATTGTTTGAAAATGTGTCATTTTGGTTGAGTTTTTATTAGTTGCAGTGTTTGTTTTAGTCTTTTAAAAGGTTGTATGATAATGTTGTATGATAGGCACATCTCAGGCAAGATTTTGGAAAATCAAGGAAAATCAGCAACAACAGAAATAATAATAAATATAAGGTAAGAACACATCACTCTCATTCTGAGTTAAACATTTTAAGATGTTTTTTTAAAAGAGCCAATCAGGGAGCCATCCTGTCATGTATCGTGTTTTGCCTCTCAGGCATGCAGAAGTTGCAGTAACAGCAGAGGGAAACGTTGTTCAAGTCAACATGAAAATAATCAGAGGAAAGTGTTTAAATACACGTTATTAACAGATTTACATGTAAATAGATATTATTTCTGGCAATTAAGTATGCTGGAATGTACTTCATACCTTTTTTGCTCACTAACAACTTCTTGGCTTTAAATATATTATCTCCCCCTGGTGGTAAATCAACTACTGCATGCATGTCCATTTCACACTTTGGAATGGCAAAGTGTGAAATGGACATGGTGGACCAGCTTGTCTAATATATCCTTTGACGTGCAGTTGGGTTGCATAGGCAGAGAGATCACTTCATAATTTGGGGGCGATAGCCAAAAACCAAGGCAATGGAGGATTTTCAGCTAAACTTTAGGGACTGCAGGAGCAGCTGGTTAATGGATATGGCAATCAAGTCAAGTCTAGTGGTTTTGTTGTCATTTCAACTATGTGCAGTGGTGCAGAAGACAGTGAAGCCAGGCAACTTTCTTCCAAGACCATATAACAGATAATCAACACAGCACTACGACTACATGAAGTGCAAGTGTGCAAAAATTGCAAAAACTCAACAAAAACAGTGCAACAGCAGACAGAACGATACAGACACAAGACAGTGCAATGGAAAGATGCAACAATGCAAAAAATCTGAATGAATTGAAATGTTTTATTTTAACCATTTTTAACCAGCTGCTGCACACAGATGTTTTTTTTTTTTACAAATGACTATACTATTACACGGGAGGCAAACAGAAAGGCCCAGGAGACCCATTTTGTCAAAGAGTAATTCCAGTTGTATCCTCAGGCTGTTACCTCAGGCTCCTAGTAGATGCCCTGACAGTATAATATAGAAAAACCTCTGTGACATCTTTCTTGATTTATTATGTTCACAAGATATCATAAAACAGAACCTCTGGCCTTGAGTTTGACGTCACTGAGATTCTTTTAGTAGACTCATCAATCAATTTCAAAATCCTGCATTGTCTCGTTATCAGACTCCCAAACTTTGGGGTCCACACCCCCTGCCCCGTGGGGTGAGCCTTCAGCCTTTTACAGCTGAAGGGCAAAGAGGGAAAGCGTTACAATCCTGCATCATTTGATCCAGCGTTTAATATGTTTTGATGTTTATGGTTCATGTTTAGGTTAACTAAGTTCATTTCTATTATGCTTAGGGCATCTGTGTGTTTCCATTCATTCCTCGCCTGATCGTTTGCCTTGTTTCCAGGGTTTTGAATTCATGTCAGATTTCTATGTTCTTGTTCATGTCCCATGGTTATTTTTTATGTTTAGCCTTAGTATACCCAGGTTAGGTTTATTTTTCAGTCTTGCCCTTTGTATTATTTTGACAGCCTTTTTATACAGCTCGTTTTTTGTTACGTCATGTTTTGTCTCGTCACATCTGCACTCAGGTCCACCTCCTCACGCCACACAGTCAGCTCCTCAGCCTGACTGTAACGGGAAAATTGTTGAAATTACAAAATACTATCAAACACTAAAAATAACATATACAAAAAAGTATGTGATTGAAGATTTATATATGTCAGTATTATCATGTTAACACAAACAGTGTATATACTGCTTTGGACTCCTCGAAATATCTGGAAAATGGCCACATAACACCCGACAGTCTTAACATTTGTATGTAAAAGTGTCATTTTGACAGAATGGAAATTGACCTTCTTGAATTAGCAAGTCACTTCATTGGTGTTCAATCATGTGATGAAGATGACACATGCTGCATGTTATTTTTCAGGACACTTTCAATGAGGTTTCACACTGTACACATTTCTGTTCAGTCCCTTTTTGTTTTGAACAAACCAGTCTTTGTAAAATCCTCAGCAATGTTTCCCTTTTTTTTGCTAAATTAACAAGAAGAATAAAGTTACAACAAAATAACAAAAACAGTGTGTCAGGAAGGTTTATTGACTTGAATATCAATGGAAGAATAGCAAATATAATCCCACAATTTAAATACATTCAAAATTGCATAAATATGTAGATGTATTTAAGCTTTTTGTATTTCTAGTCTTTACAAATATTTCAAATGTAACAGGCGTTAATAAAACTTTAATAAAGGCACTGCTTTTGGCAAGATGTAAGATTTATCACACAAAAGATGCACAGAGAACTGCAAACTTTGACACACAAGATAAAACCTCTGACACACTTAAATAAAAACTTTGAGCAGGGGAAGCTGAGGGACAGAGTGGCATTATTCACATTTCACCAGGGAGACACACACTGTCCATTTCAGTTACTTTTATACAATGCTACTCAGTTCCAATCAGTAGCACCTAAATATGTTAAATTCTCACCTTGACTTTTCTTGTGGTTTATTACCATAATTGTTCATAGCTGTTCAAAATCACCTATTAAATCTACATCGAATTCAGCCAGAAACCATTAACTTTAAACAAAACTGCGCCCCACAGGAAAACGAGTACGGATGTTTTTTTTTTTATTGTAGTGGTGTCCAACTTCTACATCGATGTATTTTGTCAGGAGTTGTTGGCTTTGTGCTGCTGTAGTTTTCCAGCCTCTACAATCAATCATCCACAGTTTAAAACCAGCTATTCTAGGCTTTACAACCATTTCCACACTCAAACCCACTTTGCATCATTTATCAGGTTTACCTGCATATTTCAGGTAACAAAATGGTTCCTAGTGGCACACTTTGAGACATTAAAAATGGAAAGCAGACCCAAACTTACACTCAAGCCAAACTTTAATCTGGTTCTGGATTACCTGAAAGTGCACTTACTGCTGACCTAAAACCACACCATTCATTCTGATAGCAGGTGAAAGAGGAGAGAAAACTGGTTTGTGGTGATCACTGCATCAGACACTTCTCTTTTTGTTGTTTAGCATACTTCCTCCTGCGCTGCTCCAGGCCACGTTCCAGACGCTCATCCTCCTCCACCGCGCTAAGGACCACAAGAGAAGAAGACAGTTACAAGCTGCCTGCATCCGTTATTGTGTTTTGAAAATTGCGGATGTCAAGTTTTCTTTCAAAGTGTCTCTCAATTATTTAGGGTAGTGACAGTGAAGTGAAGGTATGTTGCTGTTGGACAGACCAACAGAGAAGGGCATGAGTGAGGTGACAGTAGCTCAAGAGGAAGAGCAGGTCAGATAGCGGAGGTTAAACAAGAGTAAATTTCTCATCTGCTAAATCTGTTCCTGAACTACTGATGTTATCACTGTCTTATTGCTGAGCCAAGAGATTTAATAACAAGTACAAAAAGAGATGGAAGGAGTGGCTGGAAGTGGAATATGAAACCATAATTTTCTTCCAGGCTTGTTGTGATGTCTCATACAGGAAATCACTGATAATGAAAATAACTTTTCAGCTGAATCTGAAAGTGTTGCCTATGAATACTTTATCATGTGTCCACAAGAATGCCGGTAACCTTTCATCCAAGTGAGTCTCACCCTCTTTCCTTGGCATCTATACTGTGGACCAGTTCGTCCCTCTGGTTCACCAGTGACACCAGCTCCTGAAGCAGCAGCTGCTCTCTGTGTTTATGGGCCTGAGTCTTCTGCCACTCTGCAGCACAGAGGAACAGAGGTGAGGCAGAGGATGGTTTTGGGAGGAAAAAAGGAAATTGTCACCAACACTAACAAGCAGCTTTTTACATTTTTTCTGTATAGAATAACTCAACAACAGAGACCCTGACTCCAGATATCAGCAAACGTAAAATTAGGACCCTGTACTACAAACGAGTTCCACATACCAGGATATCATTATCGTCAAAGTGTGTGGCGACAAAAGTCACGCAGAACATTTAATGTCACCTTCATTAGAGAACCCATAAATTCACATTATCAGCCTTCTCACACACTGCTGACAGTAGCTGTAGACAGTGTTCATAAAATAGCAAAATCAAACTGTTTCATAAAGAGAAACAGGTGGCACTTCTGAGACTAATGAGCCAATATTCATAAAAGGTCAAGCCAAACAGAAAACCTGACAAAGCCCATCTGGTTTCACGGTGAACGTGTCAGCTATGCTTGATAAGACGAATCCTGCAAAATTAAAGGCTGTCCCTCTGTGCAGTGACATAGTTGCAAAGCCCACAGGTAATATTTCTAGTGACACTAAATAAAATTAAAGAAGAAAAACAAAACAAAACAAGAAAATTCTGGCTTGGTGTGGAGAGACAGGATGATTCATTAGACCAGGGGAGGCCAACTCCAGGCCTCGAGAGCCGGTGTCCTGCATGTTTTAGATGTGTCCATGATCCATCACAGATGATTTAAATGGCTAAATGACCTCCTCTACATTTCTTGAAATTCTCCAGAGGCCTAATAAACTAATCATGTGATTCAGGTGTGTTTACCCAGGGTGAAATCTAAAACCTGCAGGACACCGGCTCTCGAGGCCTGGAGTTGGCCACCCCTGCATTAGACAGAGGGTCGCGTCTGCTTCCGTTTGCAGCGCCCCACTTTCTGTTGTCGACTCACTGAACCTGCTCACCCACCTGCTCTTGGATAAAGGACTTGTTGGTCAACAGACCCCAGCGGGTGAAACTGGGTCCTCACCTCTCTTCCCCTCGCACTCTCACACTGGCTCTCCCCGGGGCTGTGGACTAAGCCCACTACTGCAGTCCAGCCCACCCACAGAACATCATTGTCAATTTGCTGATGACACAATGGTGGTGGGGCTGATCACAGGGGGGAATGAAGTGGCTTACAGAGATGATGTCCTGACACTGGGAGAATGGTGTCCATTAAACAACCTGGCACTTAACATCACAAAGACCAAGGAACTCATCCTGGTCTTCAGGCGAAACAGAGCTGCCCCCCTGCACATTAACGCTGAAAGTGTAGAGTGAGTGGAGTCCTTCAAATTCCTCTGCGTCCAGATCTCTACAGACCTCTCCTTGTCAGTTAACACCACAGCACTGGTCAAGAAGGCCCAGCAGCGGCTACATTTCCTAAGGTTGCTCAGGAAGGAGTAACTAAACTCCTCGCTGCTGGTGACCTTCTACAGATCCACCGCCGAGAGCCTGCTGAGCTGTGCAGTGGCAGTGTGGCACGCTATCTTCACAGAGGCAGACAAGAAGAGACTACAGAGGATAGTAAACACAGCACAAAGAATCATCGGCTGCCCCCTGCCCTTCTTGTCTACCATCTACAACTCCCGTTGTCTCAGCAGGGCCAGAAACAGCTTGAAGAACACCACCCACCCCAGGTACCACCTGTTATACCTACTATCCATACGGGCCAGAACAAACAGACTCAGAGACAGCTTCTTCCCCAAAGCTATCACAGTACTCAACTCAAAGTTGCACAAAAGTACTTTGCACTGAAATTTCTGCTCTGACTGTGTCATCATTCTCTGTCTGTGTGTGTCACTGTATAGTTTTTATAATGGAGTTAGCTTGTGCACTTTTATAGAGCTTTTTTTAAAATCTCATTATACTATTTATAATGACAATAAGGCTTTCAATTCAATATAACCTACTCCAAAACAGGTCAGTACAAGTTACCATGTAGCTTACTACCATGTACCCTGGTAACAAGTGAAACACTTTTGCAATACTCAAAACTCAGGGATAACCTTAAAGCTACCTGGATAAGCCTAAATCTTGACAGCAGCTGATTAGTGATACTATACGTCATTATCTTCACATAGAGATTCATTTCTGGCTGCCACTAGATTTACCCGGCACACCAAAGAGTCTTTGATCTCTCGGTAGGGTCTTTGTTTAGGTTTGTTTTTAAACAGAGGGTTTCTTAGCTGTACTAGCATCAGAAGCTAAATTAAACCTTATGAAGGTTTTAACAATTGACCTGTCTGCAAAACTACACTTTGAGCATAAAACTACAATATAGAAATATGAAACAGTTTAATACCGACCCTTTAGTGCAGTGTTACTGTTAGAAAGACATACCATCAATTGCCATCATGTCCCTCAGCTCCTTGTTTAACAGCTCAAATCTTCTTTCCAAGTCTTGTTCTTCAAGCCTGTTAATTAGAAAAGATGGATAATGATTTATGATGCACCAATATTTGTATTTCATTTAATTTTATTTTTTGTCAGCCAAGATTTGAACCAAGAGCCTTTCTATGAAGAGTTATGACAGTATTAACCATAGGAAAAAGCACCGTATGAGTTTGTGTATGTGAATGGGTGAAGGTAGTATGTAAAAAAAGCACTTTGAGTACTCGGAGTAGAAACGTGCAATAAAAGTATCACCCAGTTTACCAAATACACCAATCAGGCACAACAATATGACCACCTGCCTAATACTGCATTGTTCATCCTTTTTGCTTCCTGTCCCGTTGAGCCCTGAAGACGTACTTTGGTGTCTCGCACCAAGATGTTAGCAACAGATCTTTTAAGTCCTGTTGGGCCTCCGTGGATCTGACACAGTAACAGGAGTCATGATGAAGAGATAATCAGTGTTCTTCACCTCACCTATCAGTGTTTACAATGTTATGCCTGATTGGTGTACATGAAGCAGGCCAAGCAGAATTGGGCTGTACAGTTAGAGATTCAGCACCACTGTTTCAAAGCAGTCCAGCTGTAATAAAACTGCTGAGATATACTGTACCGTGCAAAAGTCTTGAACCACCCCTTATTGCTTTAAGACTCTACTGTTATTTTTAAAGTGGCCTCTGGGGTTTTTCTTTGGACACTGGCTGCTTTTTCACTTATTTACAGCTCTGTAAACAATTTCAACAAGTCATGTTCTTAAGAAAACGGAAAGATCCTCTGCCCCATCTACTGGTTACCAAATTGATACTAAATGGTGTCAATGGAAGGATGGCCATCGAGTAACCACTCTTAAGGAAGGAAAACAGAGAGAAAAGCTGGAATATGCCAAAATTACACAAGAACTGGACTGAAAAACAACGACAACCGGTCTGTAAAACACGGTGGAGCCTCTGTCATAATTCAGGGATACATTCAGTAAGTATTTTTAAGAGCTAGTCAAAACTAATGGAGTTATTAACACAGAAAATTGTGTCCTTTGTTGATCCACCAGGCAATAACATCTGGTAAGCATCTGGATGACCACAGCTTCAGTAATCCTAAACACACTGCCAGTGCAGTAAAAGCATACTTGATAGAAAAACTACACTATCAGTCATGGTTCAGCCTATCCATAGCTTGGACCTGTTTATTATAGAAGCAGTGTGGGATCATCTGGACAGAGAACAGAACAGAAACAACCAAAGAAGAGGTTTGAATGTGTACTATCCCTGACGACTGCCGAAAGAAATTACACAAAAAGTTGTGTCTGAGCGTTCAAGCTGAAGGTGTTCATGACTAAGTATTGACTTTCAAACTCTTATACGCTGTAATTTCATGTATTGTTGCACATTTTGACAAATCACTGCACTAAGTTCCTATTTTACCAGCAAAATATGAAGGAATGAAGGTGGTGCAAGACTTTGTACAGTGCTGTATGAAACTCACTCAGCAGTACAAAGTGCTTTGAGTAGAAAAGCGCTACACAAGAACCCGTCTATTTACTTTCTCCCATCAGGCCTGGACACATCAAGTATGAATATGAGTTTATATATATTTGTAACCTGCCTCTGCTAAGCAAGTGCTGCTAAATGGATGCACTGTAAATCCTACAGTTTCTTCTGCACAATATGTGCAGTGTGTGTGTGTCTTACAGTAGCTGTAGGTGGTCCTGCCTCCGGATTAAAGCATTTTTCTTGTTAACCAATGTGAACCATTCCTGAATCAACCTCTCCTCCTCCTCCTTGTCACTGCCTGCAGGATAAAATCGTCATTCATTTCACATCTTGGTTGTCGTCTTATTGTTTCTCCTTCTTAGATTAGAACAGACATTAATGCATGCTCAGTGTCAGGTATTTTACCTGTTTCCATCAGCTGTCTGAGTTTCCTCTCCACCACACCTGCTCTGTTATCAATGTGATTTTGTTCTGCTTCCAAGGCTTCCATTTGATTCAACACATACTCGCTTGGGTCCTCGATACAATAATGAACACACATAATTAGTCGCTCTGTTTTTAAATTAATGATACATAACTGAATAAAAGTGATAATCTGAGCAGACGAGGAGCAGCACAATGAGAGGAACTCCTTACGCACTTTACTAATTACAATAAAACAGCTGTTTGCTCACCTGGCCCTCTGGTCTTCCATCCTTTAACGCAGCGTCCATTCTCTCTGCATGTAAAAAAAGTAAAAATGAGCAACCAATCATTAATCATGATATCCAAGTTCTGTTGTTGTTTTTGTTTTTTTGCTTTCTGTTTAAGTCAAAGAGAACTAACCGGTTTCTGACTTTCTTTGGTCTTCATGTCCCACAACAGCCTGCAGAGACCAAAAACATCCACACACAATGTAGATAAGAGAAAGGATGACATTTCAAAGGAATAAACAAATCAGAGGAGGCAACATACCGCTGATATTTCTCCTTCTTCTACTGACCCGCTCCTGCGCTGTGATCTACGCTTCTTAACCAGATCAGCGTCTCTGACACGAGAGAAGCCAGACTTTAACAGAAAATGAGTCCTCGGTGGTGCCACTGGAGACTGAGCTGCACTCTCACCGGCAACCTGCAAGCGTTTGGTTCTGGGAGGAGGAACCATGTCCCTGCTGGCTTTACTGTCCTTCTCTGCCGTGCTTACACGACCGTTACTCTCAAGACTTATACCCTCCTCCTGGAGTCTCTGGGCACAGTAGCGAACGGTTGCCTCTGGGTCGTCTTGGGCCCCCCGGTCCCCTGCTACAGCGTAACTGGACTCACTGGTGTCTTTGCCTATGTGAAGCACACTGAGCTCCTGGCCAGTAAAATATGTGCGAATCTGGTTAAGGTAGGTCATGACAATGAGGCGGTCAGGCACTGCAAGCATGACCATGTCTGAAGGCTCCATCAACCTTGAAATGCCAAGTTCAGCAAAGCCATTAAAGGCCTGCAACAAATAGAGATAGAAGGATATTATAAGGACTTCCCAAACATTTAGTAATAAGCACTTTTATAAAAATATATGAAACTGTTTACCACCTTTTTGTTGTTTTGCTTGATGTCATATGGATCCAACATTTCAAAATTACTAGAAAAAGACAAAACAGGGCAAGATACCACATTTATATGTTAGGTTTTTATTAAACCCTTAATTAAGCATTAAGTGCCTCAACACAGAATATTTTTCAAGGAAAACCTAACCAAGAAAGCAAACTATTAAAAAAAACTATAAAATCCTGTGCGATGTGTAAAAGACAAAATTACACATTACATTACATCTAAGGCTACGTTCACACTGCAGGTCTTAATGCTCAATTCCGATTTTTTGATCAAATTCGATTTTTTCTGTCTGGTTGTTCACACTACAAATAAAATGTGACAGCAAACGTGCTCTAGTTTGAATGTTCACGGCCCTCAAAGCGGCCCGCATGCGCAAAAGAAGACGTTACACACAACGCACCCTGTTTACGGAAGTAAAAATGGCGAACACAGCCCTGTTACAATACCACCCTAAAAGTTTAGCTTGAATAGAATTGCCTCTTGACTCTAATCAAGTCCAAAACTTCAGTTTCTGTCCATTGACTCGCTCCATCTCCAGTTTTCACCGCCATGCTTTCTTGTTTGTCTTCTCTGGCGCTGATAATTGGCGTCTGTCTTGTGTCAGTGACGTAAAAGACGGAGTGTGAACGTAGCCTAAGTTAAGACTGTCATCCATAAATGATTATAACTTCTTGGAGAAAATGATTATTGAAGTTAGTCAGGTGAGATGAAAGGAGGAAAGTGGTTTAAATCAACAGTTATTAAAGTTGCTGTAATTAGTGATTCACATCTGCGTGAAGGCTATTATTATTTTCTCTAATGATTATAATTTAGTTTCATGGAGTTATTACTTCTTGGAGATCAAAGAATACCTGGTTCAGCAGAACTCAGCCTGGTTACAACGCTGAGAAGAAAACTACGATATATTATTATCTATTGTTCATAGTACATCTGTGTATCTGTCTGTCTGTATAGCAAAATAGAAACATCTGTATGCTATACAGGTCATCTGTGTATCTGTACATTAATTATGGGTACATAATCTGTTCGTAACTATTCCCACCTTTCATGCAATCGTTATCTGTATATAATCTGCTCCTATTGCACTTGCTGCTCTTGCACTTCTGATTAGATGCAAACTGTATTTTGTTACCCTGTACATGTGAAATGACAATAAAGTTGAATCCTAATCTTAATATAAGGATGTCCTAGCTTTCTGGAAGGCTGTTTTCAATAAAATGTTTTTCAGGCCAGACGAAACTCTTCCAAATTACACCATTTCTTCACCTTCTTATGCATGTGTTTACATCAGGAAGCTGAGGCTTTCTGCTTTGTTGCATTCTTCTTCTTCTGGGAAGCCAAAGCAAGCAGTAATGCTTAAGCACAACTAATAAGATAATCAGTCTGTACTGGAGCAAAGTTTAGGTAGCTACTCTGTATTGTGTTAGCACATGACATCCTTAAATTTAGTTACATCAGTTTCACATAGACTACTAGAATTAATTTATTTCCACAGTGTGGGAAAAGGCAGGAGTGAACAAGGGATGTGGAATGCTAACATGCAAATAATTGCAGAGGACGAGGTTGCATGAATGTTACAACGGACCTATCGAATCTTAAACACCCAACATCTAGACTAATATCAAAACTCTTAGCTCTGTGTACCAACATCTAAAAGAAGATCACGGGGAGCACAGCTGAACATGGAACACACTGGACAAGAGACGGTCAAGCTAAAACAGGAAGTATGAGAAAAACACATACTGGAACGCAGACAAACGAAACCCATGGAACATAAGGATGAGAGCAAGGGAAAGAAAGCGAGGGCTGAGAGACAGAGCTAGAGACAGAGAGAGGGCGAGAGAGAGACACACAGAGACATGACTGGAAGACCAGGCCAGACAAACATCAAAGCCAAGACTGACCAAACAAAGGGAACAGAGACGAGACAAAGACATGAACAGGACCAAAACAACCAAGACAACCTAAACTAGAAATACTGAACAAACCGAATAAGCAAATAAGCAAACTAAACTAGGAAACATAGGATACACAGAGAACATAATAAATAAACAAGATTCAAAACTTTATTAACTGAAAACACTGGATCAACAACCCAGGTACCCTAACAGCAGCTGTGTGTGGCAGCACAAGGGAACCAGCTACTGTTAGGGTACCTTGTGATGGCTGTGCAAAGATGCCCCTGAGACAATCCAGCACATAACAGCAGGGTGTAAGATGCTAGCAGGCAGGGCATACATGGAACACAGGAGCATCTGAGCCTGAGGTGAACACCCGGAAAGCTACACGCAATAGCTGACATTGCCTATAGTCAAGCTAAAAATTAAACTAGCAGTTCACTGTCTATCCAGTAAGGGCCATATTGCAACTGTTTCTTACATCTTTTCTGGGTGGAAGTGGTGTAAGATGGCACAAAACGCGAGGCCGTTCCTCCAGGAAGTGCTGAAATTGGTAATCTTCACGCCCTTGTGATCCTTTGTGATCTCCTGACACCATTCCAGTAAGGACTGACTTGATGTAACCAGGGTAGGACTTCCCAGTGGACTCTAGAAAACACAATAAGATTGTTTTAAAATTATGGTGATACAAAATTTGACATAAATTGCAGAATTTTACCTTTTTAATTGGATAGGTTTAACGGGACTTTAACGTTAAGACGTTTAAAGCTTTTTAAGACACAGTCCCCATTTTCAGGGGTCAAATTAATATAACAGAGTCAGAACCTGTTTTATAAATATGTCGAGGCTACTGTTTCATTAGTTAATTAAAGATGACCATGACAACCCATTCTTAATTCATAGGTTTTAATAAGATGTCAGCCCACCCCTTGGACTTATGACAGCTTTTCTTCTGGGCAACCTGGTAACCAAGTTGTCCATAAGATTGTCAGACGGAGAAATGTAGTGCGACACTTAAAAGAACACATCTTCACTCCGCTCTAGAGTCCAGTGGTGCCATGCTTCACACCACAGCATTGCAGTTGGTGATGTAAGTCAAGGATGCAACGCTCAACCACGACGCTCTCTACACACTGTTCTTGAGCTAATCTGAAGGCCGCATGTAGTTTGGACATCTGTTGTGATTGACTGGTGACCTCTGTGCACTATGCACTTCATTCTTAGTGACTTTCTGTACGTTATAGTACCACTAACAGTCAACTGTGGTATGTGGACTTGCTGCATAGGTGGCATCCTATCACTGAACCATGCTGGGATTTACTGAGCTCCTGAGAGTGGCCCATTCTTTCACATATGTTTGTAGAAGCTGTCTGCATGCCTAGATGCTTGCATTTATACAACTGTGGCCAGGGAAGTGATTTCAAAATAAAATAAATATTTTGATGACATCAGAACCAGCACATCTTACAGAGTACTTAAAATAAAAATACAAATAAAAAAGCAATCAGTGCACAAACCCATAGCTGTAACACATAAATACAACATCTACAGCTACACACTGAGGGAACAGTTTTTTTTCTAAATCTGCACCTGTGATTGGGCGTGGCTTGTTAGACATGCCACATTAGGTTGATATGTAGGATACAGTTACCCTGACATTCTTAATGGGAGAAGTAACAGTTTTTTTTTTCGAACCAGGAAAGCGACTTTTGACTCATAAGAGTCAGTTCGAGCAAAAGACATCGATGAAAAGTACCGTCAGTCAGTGAGCAACAAGAGGTGATTTTTACTGAGTTCATGTGTGAAAAGCTTGATTCACAGCTGCTACTTTCTTAACATCAGGGAACTGGTGTGTGTCAACCTCAATTCAAAACTTTATTGGTCCGTTAGTGTGACACTCCTGTTAAACTGACGGTTCTCATTCTCAGTCTTCTGCTTTTTGGTTGACAAAGAAATGTTGCATTATAGAGTACTTGTGTCAGTACTTGGCACGGCATTGTGGGTAGAATATTGCACTAAGCTGTGGGCATTTATGCTGGAATTACTGAACGCTTGTTTTTCTCTCTTTTACTCTGTTTCTGGCAGGACCATGGACAGGGGCACTTGGAGGTTGCTTCTAGGCCAAGATTTAAATAGCCTGGGTCTACATACACCCCCACTAATAGTTGGCTAAAGGTCTTTTAGGTTAGTTGATGGTTTATAACCATCAACAAGCTTCTGGTATAATTCAAACTAAATATTTGGCCAATCTTCTTGTCAGAATTTGTAGAGTTAATTTGGTCAGTGTCCTGGC
This sequence comes from Hemichromis elongatus, assembly GCA_015108515.1. Lineage (NCBI taxonomy): Eukaryota > Metazoa > Chordata > Actinopteri > Cichliformes > Cichlidae > Hemichromis > Hemichromis elongatus. The sequence goes on from VUQR01027694.1 coordinate 26,553, forward strand.
ACAGACAGGGCTTCTAAGTCCAGTCAATAACTTTTCAGTAGGGTTGAAGTTCCCCCCACCCGGTCACCCTGAATAAGCAGAAGAGAATAGATGAAGGTTTCATTCATACTGATGACCTTCCTGCCTGCATTCTTTGTCCCTACTCAAGCAGCCTCTCCCTCATCTAATCAAAGCGTAGCTGAAACCCTAGTTCTTCTCATTCACGTAAAAATGTAGAGAATGCAGGTTGTCTTTACACAGGCGTCTGTATTACCCGAGCCAATGCCCGTGACACAATGTATGTCAATCACTGACAGCCAGAGTACCAAAGGTGTCCTCATTTATCAACCTTGGTAGACCCCTTCATTTTATCCATAATGATCTGCTTAATCCTCTGGTAAATCTAGTCGTTCATCCTTAAGAGTTTCCCCAAATACAGTCATAATATTTTCACATCTATGCTTGACTGTGCGGATGGTGTTCTCAGGGTTATATACAACATGTCTCTTCTGGTCAAGTTGATCCCATGGAGCTTATGGTCTTATAGTCCTGTCTAGCTTTATGCAGTTCTACAATCATGTCCTTGACGTCTCTTTGGACTGTTGTGGTGGTGGAAAGGATGGAATGGAAGAAATTAATTCTGTGGACAGGTATCCTTTATACACATAATGAGCTGAGATAAGAAGTATCTGTAATAGATTTAATGATTGATTGCACTCTACGTCCCACATAGGCACACAGTCAATTGTGGGATTCAATTCTAACTAGGCTGTAGGGGATCAACTTATAATATTTTTTCCGAATTTCTGGTTGATATTCTGTCTCCATTAAAAGCAAAACATAAAAATTTAAGACATTATTTCAAATGAGAAGAATTTTAAATTCAGCCTAGGACAGAAAGAACCACATTATGACTGGTTCAACTACTGGTTGTAGGTTAGTCAAAGGTGAACACCTTCAAACCGACCAAGATGCCTTGTATAAATTTCAAAAGATCCCAGGTAACGTTTCTACACTCCAAGAAATATGTTACACACAGTTATTTGATCAGTTGTTCATATACAAATATATTGGTAAGTAAACGTAATGTGTACCTCCTGAGAAGCCCCATCAGTAAGTTTTTTCTGGGATGTTGTTGGTTCCCTGGCCTGCTCAGGGGCAACAACCTGGGACTTGCTGTCATCTAAGGAAGAACAACTCAAACGCTTCTTATTACGAGGCACTGGTACAGGCTGACCTGATAATTCTTCTCTTGTTTCCCTTTGCCTGGAAATACACAGAAATACAAAGCAAATTATAAAACTTTAAGTATGTTTATTCAAAAAGAAATTATTTATTAGTTAGCGATACGTTTCCAGACCATGTTTCTAATTTAACATACATAGTTATTTTTAGTTCAGTTTCATTGTTTAAGGGCACACTTTAATGTATAAAGAGAAAGAAAAACAAATACATATCCAAGTTATAATTTACCCCCTCACACATTGTAATGCATTTTGACTAAACTTACCTGAACTCTGAACAACCTGCAGTGACAGACACAAAGCCAAAGTCCAACTCTTCATCTCTCTTTTCCCTTTTTAGGTCAATTTCCATTTGTTCACTATCTTTATTATTGTCTAGATGCAGCCAGTCATCCTGAGAAGAAGCAACAGTACTTTCAAGGTACCCATCGGTCTTTGCTTCCTGGACTTTCTCCATTACATACTGTTCAGTTTCTGCCTCTACAGCCTTCTCACAGGGATCTGTAAAAAGGTTTTCGTCTGTAAAAGTCCAGCCTTCAGCGGTATCACCGAAAGCCTGCTCTGTAGCATCTCCAGCTTGTGACTGACTAACTTCTTCCTGCATTGCTGCTAGAACTTCCTTTTCCAATTGTGCTGTATTGTCATATTCTTTATGAACTGTGACAAAACCTAATTCAGATATCATACTTGAATCCAGTGATGGTTGGCCTTCCTTTGATTCCTTGTTAGTGACAGCTGAACTATCTGAGATTTCAATGTCATCTGGGAAAAAATCACTATGACGTTTTTTTACTCTTGGTTTTGGCACAGGCACGCCTGAAAGTTTTATTGTCAGTTCTGAAGAGTTAATATCCTCTGCCTGAACATTTTTCTCATTGCTTAATCTGCTTTTTCTCAAGTGTACACCAGCCACTACTTCTGTAGATGTTAAAGGTTGGTAAACTGGGGAAAGAAGAGGAAGGTCTTTATTATGTTCCACCTCTGACAATTCTTTAGCTGTTGAAGAAATGTGTGAAGGGTTACCATGCCTCGCTGACTCAGCCTCTTCTCCATTATAAGCTTTAGAGGCTCTCTCTGTAGCTGAAAAGTCATCAGAGAAGGTGACACTGGAATGTATATTCATACAAGGCATTGGGATAGAATACGTTGTTTGTGTTTGGCTTGTAGTTTCTGCAGCCACTGGTGTATCATCTGCCTCCTGAGGAGTTTTGATATTAAGTGCATCAATAGATGTGTCACAAGTTATTGCTGGTTGATTTAGTTCTTGCACATCACTAACTGCTGCCTGATCAAACTGGACTGGTTTAGCAATATTCTTAACTGTAACGTTTAAATTTTGTAGTGTAATTCCCTTGTCACTCTCAGTTGAAGGCAAATACTTGGCACGGGGAGGAAGATGTATCTTCTCAATGATTGAAGTAGTGGCAGGTTTCTCACAATGAAACAGCTCTGGCTTTGGGATGATATCCTCAGTTGTTTTGAGTGGGCTTGGGTAGGTGGCAGGTTGTGTAGATAACATTTCTGCATTAGCATCCTTGTTTAATGACTCCGCTGGGACAACTTCAGGAAGGCACTTGACAGATACACCATCAAATTGTTGTTTGTGGTCTGGGGTTAAGCTATCTTTCTTTCTAAGAGGCCGTTTAGGAACCGCATTTTCACCCTCACACTCTTTCTGGGGTGGGTCTTGAACTTTTCTTCTTTTTGGCTTCCTCCCTCCCTGCGGCACTGAATTGTCACCTTCAGTACCGCATGGTCCATCTGAACTAATGCTTTGATCACGTGAGGCTTCTTCCAAGACAACATCCAGGATTACTTCTCTATCTTTAGTGGCATCTGCTAGTGTCTTATTTGCTGTGGGCTTCTGGGAGGTAGCATTATTTTCTTCCATACTTATTTGTTCAGGGCTTAAGAGAAACAAAGGACAAACTTCAGAATCATCTGTTCTTAATTTTGTCACATATATCTACCATGCATGCAACCCATTAAGAAAGAAGCCAAATCCTGATACACAACAAGTCATTAGAACAAAGCTGCACATACAGGAAACAAACAACCTTAATATACAAAGCCACCAATATTGCAGTTCCATATTCCAGTGTCATTACTGGCTGATTTTACCATCACAAGCATCCTGAGTGGTAAGCACTCATAAGCAAAATAATAGAGATGTTATCATCAAAAATGTACACACCATGCAACCAGCACTCACCCTTTTTCCAGCTGACAAGAAGACAACACCACTCTAACCTCTTCCTGTTCTACCTCAGTCTGCTTCCTTGGAAGTAAACCTTCAGTGCACATTGGTGTATGAACAGCGACCTTCCCTGTAAGTAATCTCTCCTTTGTATGCTCCTTGGTATGGTCAAGAGAAGCCTCAAACCCGCCCTCGATGGGAGTGGTGCTATTTGTAAAGAGTTGACAAAACTCATCCGAAGGGGTCACTGTTGCATCCAAGGAAGAGAGAGGCTTGGGTTGGTGATCTGCTTCAGCTAACGCAGAGTTCGATGGCCCCAATATTGATGCTACAGTTTCGTAACTGAGAAATGAATTAATATATGAGTGAATGAAAGCTGGAACTATGTATAATTTTTCTTTACTATCAACATGTAGCTCATTACAGAAACCATTAAAAATTAGCGATGCATTCCCATGCAAATGCAGTCTAGTAAAGTTTTCACTTGACTTAATCTTATGGAATTAAAAATTAAGGGAGTTTAATATTGTGGTGGGGTGTTTTCTGTGGCTTGAGTTCAGGGTAGGGGTGTGGAGTGGGTTCAGGGGTTAGTGCCAGTGCATGTTTACAGAGTGTAAAATAAAGTAAAAACTGCATCAGCACAAACAGTGTGTTGCATGTCAGGACTACAACTACATGGAGTATGTTACAGTTTCTGGAATGCTATGACGGACCCATGACCCGTGCAAATGGTAGCTGAGCGTGCAGGCCAGCTGTTCTACATCATCGGCCCTCCGACACCCTCCCCCAGTCCAAGAGCGACGTACAGTGTTGCAGTAAGGCGCTATGGGAGTACCTGTCAGTACATGTCAGTTTAATTCAATTAAATTGTATTTATATAGTGTCAAATCACAACAACAGTAGCCTCAAGGCAGAGCACAGCAGTAATGCAAGATTATGCTGACTCTAGGGAGGTGGAAACAACGAGAACCCACCAGTTCCAGTGATTCGCTCCATGGAAGATTTTCCACAAGAGAGGTCTCTTGAGGACGCTACATTGAGCCTTTAACAAGTGATAAAAATTGGTATTCAGAAGTTTCACCCCGGCTGCTAGTTTAGCTCATTGAAATGAGCATGCGACCATATGCAGTATAGCTAAAAGCGGCCCTGGTTCGAATCTGACCCATGGCATTTTGCTACACATCTTCCCCTCTCTCTGCTTTCCTGTTAATCTTAAATGTATCTATTGAATAAAGCCAAAAAAAACTGGCCTTGTAGTGCATCCTGCCCAGAATGTCTGCTGGTGAACCAGCCTAATAAATCTGTTAAGACCAGCGCCTACCCCCCTCAGACTGACAAGCTGGTGGAGTGGCTGAACAAAACACGTCCATGAAGAATGAAATTATTTGGTATCACTGGCTTGGCCCTCTGTTTTTTGCAGTGCAGCTGGTGGCCCAGGCCTCCACTGAATTTTGTCCCTTTCAGTTGCTGTTTGGCAGGAACCCACAGGGAGTGGTTGACCTAATTAAAGAAAAATGGGATGAAGATCACACCCATTCAATATATCCTGGGCCTGAGAGCAAGCTTTAGTCCTGTTTTCATAGGAGAATCTGCACAGTAACATCAGCAGTGGCTGAACGAGAGAGTGACTAGGCTAAGGCCTAGTCACTCTCTCGTTCAGCCACTGCTGATGTTACTGTGCAGATTCTCCTCTCCCGGTGAAAAATGTCTTAACATTTTTCACCGGGAGATTTGACGGGGTGAAGCCACACAAATATACCGCCGCAACCTCCTAAAAGAATGGAGAGAGGCTGAAGCTGCTTCTCTGGTGAGCTCGGTTAAGGATTGAAATGCTTTGGGGCCGAATGTACCAAATTCAACCATTCCCACAGTGTCACAGTTTGTCGCTTACCCCATGCTCCAGGTTGACAAACCCCTAGACCGGTTAGGCACTGCTTGCTTTTTTACAATGCTAGATTTAACCACACATCCCCTTGTCTCCAGAGTCTACAAAATTAAAAACTGCCTTCATCTCTTCATACAGACTGTAACAATTTAGTACAAGGGCTGGGGGCTTTTTGTCCCAGCAGGTGAGCGGGGTTGACCAACGTGGACGAGGCTGAGTAAAACAGCCAGCCTGTAGATGTTGGCACAGTGTAAGATAAAGTGAAAACTGCACCGTGACCACAAACAGTGTGTGTCATGTGTGTCGGGTCAGGACTACAACTACACAAACCTGTCTATGATTATGAAAAGCAACCCATGCTTTACGTTTGGTTTCAGTTTAAACTTACACTTACCCTTTGTGGAAAACACCCACAATAGCATTTACTAATCCAGAGATATCCTTTTCCTTTTCTGACAGAGAGGATTCTCCTTTTTTTTCTGTTATTGTTCCTTCAGCTTCCAATAGTTCCCAACCTAAGATTCCCACCAGCTCAGATCTTTCCAGTGGTTTCTTCACTGTTTGGGCTTCCTCTGCTGCTGTCCTGTCTATTTGAGACTTTCTGAGGACCCGAATATAAAGGACTTTAAAGCTTGGTCGTGAAAACTTAAATAGCAAAAATTATAATATCATGAAATTTAACATCATATTTGTGGTCAGGTTACCATGCAATCTAAACATACCACTTGCTGGCCCAAGCAGTACATGTTAGTCAAACACTAAATGTTAAAAAAACACCCACAAGAGCACTCGGCATGTCCACTTACCTATTATCTACATTATGTTCTATGTTTTGCATGGCACCAATTTTAAGTTTCTCCTCTGTTTAAAAGAAAAATCAAATAGATTAAAATATATGGCAAAGAAAGATAAATCCGAGCTTTATATTTACATTACAAATGTCTCACCATATGAACGTTCTCTGCTTGGACGGCTGCCAGAGGCAAAAGAAACACCAGGCATCTCTGTGTCTTTGAGAGATGACTCTGCATGAGGTAATTCTTGCAATTTTTCCTTCTTAGTTGCAGGTGGCAATGCAATTGGAGTCAATTGCAAAATACTGGGGAACCCAGGAATTTGAGTGAGACTTGGACACGATGGAGCCATTGCTACCATGTTCTTAATTTCATCTTGTTTATGGTCTTGTTTTGCTGAAAACTCTGCAATGCAATTTCTTTTATCGTGCAGGTTTTTAAACAAGATCTTGTTGAATGATGCCACAGTTTGTATGTTCGTAGTTTCAGCACTATGTCTTCTGACTGATGGAAAACCTGGGATGCATGAAACACATGGAGCAGAAGAGTTTAGGCTGACCATATTTGGTGATTTGTTTAAAATTTGAGCCGATGGAAAACCAGATGTTATGGCTTTTCTTGGGCAAGATCCCACTTGTGTTATCATGTTTTTTATGTTGAAGCAATCCGACTTGTCCTGTTGTGTAAGTACCGCATACATTTGTGCCATTTTCTTCTGAGGTCTTAACAAAATTGTTTTTGTTTCACTTAGCCAACCTGTGCTCGGTACTGGAGTCATGGATGCAAATCCCTTGATACTTGAAGCACCGGCGCAATAAGGTACAAAACTTGTTTTGGATTTAATCTTGTAATTGTAACAGGGCACAGAAGGAAATCCAGGGATTCTGGAGTTTTCTGGGCAAGCTGGCGCCAATAAATTCATATTCCCTGCATTTTGATTTGGAGCGTCTTTAAGAAAAACTATCTCCTTTGGATTTTTACACAAAGTATATGGATCTAAAAGCCACTGGAACTTTAAGCCCACTTTGAGTGAGGCAAACCCTGGCAAACTTGATACTTGCGGGCAAGCAGGTAGGAGACTTAGGATATTGTATTTAGTGATAGTAGGAAAGCCTGGAATCAATGATGATCGTGTACAAGATGGAATTAAAGGAAGCATGTGGCTTGGTTTGTCTATGATCACTGGTGGGCAGATTATGCTAAGATGAGTATTCTTTTGTGGTCTGTGCATCAATAAATCCATTTCAGATGGCCATCCCACGTTCAGATGTGAATCAATTGATGAAAATCCAGGTACAGTAGAAATTACTGGACACAAAGGAAGGAGGTTGGCCGCATTCAGGCCATGAAGCTTGGGACATGGAATAGATGGGAAACCAGGAATACTTGTAATTTTGGGACAAGATGGTACAAGGAAAACCATCAGTTTCATTACTCTTTCATTACCTGTCATTTTGCTCTCTTTGTCTATCATCTGCTCTTCTTTTATTCTTGGTTCAAACAGTGGTTCCTTACTTATTATCCAGTCTTTTGAGTCATAAGATGATGGAAATCCTGCTATTTGTGAC
>VUQR01027696.1:0-11934 GCA_015108515.1 Hemichromis elongatus
CCCTCAGTGACCTCTGTCCTCCTGTTACAGGTGTGTGTGTGCTGCTGCTGTCTGCACTGACTGTTTCTGCAGGTGAGTGGATGGAAGTGCTGCTTCATCACATCTGTTTTGGTTTGGCCTTTGTAAGTTTTGTCTTTATTCTTTAAAATAATTAAACTTTTAGACATTTAAACTTGCAGTTTCAGGTCCACATGTTCAGTTGCTGTAAGAATATGTTGTTTTCTTTTTGGCATAAATGCTAAGTAGCTAACAGGACAAAGAGTTAATGTTGCAACTAAGTTGTGCTCGAAAAATTGAGAGAATAATTTCCTGCAGACTGATTCTTTGACTATTTGGAATAAATTTGCACAATATTTGCAAAAGACCATCAAAGAACAAATTAAGTTATTTTATTTACATTTAGCATTGACTCAAACTCAGAATATGAGTATCTGACGATGTGGTCAGAGGCATGCGTGGTCCTTTAAAATCTCTCTGTGCCTCAAAACTATGTACTGAATTTAAAATGGTCTTCAAAAGTATTATTAGAAAAAAATCCATAAACAAAGCTGTTAAACTCTTATGCTGATGACACATATGCATTTTTGACAGTTATATTTGATTATTTAAAGATTTGATGTTTTTATAGGTTATTTTTATTGACACACTTTAGTTCCATCTCTGGTTAACTGAGTCATATTTTATGTGTGTTGGTACATTTCCCAATACATTCTGAACTAAATAAGTTAAATAAATAAATAAATAAATTTTTATTTGTATAGCACCTTTCAAGACAGAATCACAAAGTGCTGCACATAAGATTACAAGTCATAAAAAGATTTAAAACGAGAATATAAAACAGGCAAAAATTTAACAAAAAGCAGTTTTAAAAAGGTGAGTTTTGAGTTGTTTTTTAAAAGCAGCTACTGAGTCCACAGTTCTTAATGTTAGAGGGAGGGAGTTCCACAATCGAGGGGCCACAGTGGCAAAAGCTCTATCACCCTTAGTCCTCCTTTTAGTATTTTTTAAAGCAAGTAAGCCCTGATCAGATGACCTCAAAGACCTGCTGGGGGCATTGGGCTGTAGCAGATCGGAGATGTAGGCTGGTGCCAGTCCGTGCACAGCTCTGTAGGTCAAGACCAGGATCTTAAAATTGACTCTAAATGTAACAGGAAGCCAGTGTAACTGAGATAACAACGTTAAAAACCATGCTGCAGCATCCTGTGCCAGTTGCAGGCGTGAAAGAGAGCCCTCGCCAACCCCTATTAAAAGGAAGTTGCAGTAACCGAAGCGTGAGGTTATAAAGCATGCATGACAGTTTCAAAGTCATGTCTGGAAAGATATGGCTTGAGCTTCGATAGATATCTGAGATGATAAAATGAAGATTCCACTGTCCCATTTATGAAGTGAACATCTGGGGTACCAGAGGAACAATTGGGACCGAACAAAATTGCTTCCATTTTATGTTCATAAAAATGTAAAACATTTTGAGCCATCCATGATTTAAGATTCCAGATAATCAAGCAGGAGTCCAATCAAGGAGCAATCAGAGTGATTAAAAGGTAGATAACAATCATCAACATATAGATGAAATGAAATTTAGTTTTTTTTAGGAAATCAGACCAAGTGGCAGGAGATACAATGAAAACAGTAGTAAAGTCTTCCTGGGTGAGATGTGGACATGCCAGGAACACCTCTCCCAGGAGATGCCCTGGAGGCATCCTTGTCAGATGCTCAAACCTATGAACAGTATCGGTGACAAAGGGCAGCCCTGGCAGACTCCAACACCCACTGGGAACGAGTTCCACTTATTGCCGGCTATGTGGACCAAGCTCTTGTAACGGTTAAATGAGGACCAAATGGCCCATAGCAATTGGTTCGACTAACGGAGGGACTCTCCTTTCCAACACCCTGACTTATACAGCACTAACTAATACGCACACTAAGACCTAAAAATGAATATTGAATATCAAGATATTGCACCATGGTATTCTGATGTTCCTTAGAGTGCACACCCTCCAAATTTCTGGATGAGAACTTTGAAATGAGTTGCAGTCTTCTTCATCTGTCATCTTCTTCGTCTTCTATTGGCTGCTGCTTTAGCTGGTTCCACAGGAGGTCATCTGCCTCCATCTCATCCTATCCCAGCATCCTCCTCGGTCACACCAACCCTCTGCACGTTCTCCTTACAGACATCTATGAACATACTCCTTCAGTTTCTTCTTTCCCTCCTCGCATCTCCATAGTTACCATTCTTTGCCTAACAGTTGTAGTCAGTCATGCTCAGTAAAGAGTTAATTGGTCTACATTCAAATTCAAAGACACAGTAGAGCCTTCAGCACCACTTGTAAAAAGATTCTCTAAAATCAATGAAATCATTATTCAATGAAAGCCCCAAATTACCATAAACACCATGCCCATGTAAACTGGCTACACATTTGGATTCTGGTTTTGATGCAGGTCCGTGTGAAGTTTGATGATCATCGTGACGCTGGTCCTCTCCTCTTTGGTGGTGATTTTCTGTCTGTTTGTCTGTCTTCCAGTCTCTCTCTCTGTCAGTCCAAACCTTCAACAGTTCTTCAGAGGATCTTCTTCAGTGTCTCTGAGTTGTGTTGATAATGGACAGACAGTTGATGGATGGACAGTGAAGAGGACCAGCGGAGGACTCATTGAGGACTGTGGAGCAGCTGAGATGACCAGAAGTTTGTGCGTTCTGGATCGTAATTCATCCTATGGTGGAACCTTCTGGTGTGAAAGCTCATCTGGACAGCAGAGCGATGAAGTGTCCATCATTGTTTCAGGTACAGTGAGATGCTTCAGCTGTGTCTCTGTCTCTGTGTGACTCCAATCTGATGGTGGAACTGTGTCTCTGTTTACCTGCTATTCAGAAAAAGGTGTGATCCTGGAGATCCCTGCACTTCCTGTGAGACCAGGAAGTGATGTCACTCTGCAATGCAAGAAGAAACATGGTGAAACAGTTCCATCTTTTTTCTTCATGAATGGACACCTTCTTGGGTCTAAAGCAGAACACGTTATCACTAATGTCCAGCACTCGAATGAAGGTCTCTACTGGTGTGCTTCTAACACATTTGGGTCATCTCCTCAGAGCTTTCTGAGGGTCAGAGGTCAGGACACTGACATCACTTCATGTTTAAAGACCTGACCTGAGCTGACTCATTAACCTGTTTCATCATGTCTCCTGCAGGGTCTCCTATAACGATGACTCCACCTCCAGTTTCTGAGGCCAGTTCTTCTCTGTCCACTCTTCCTCCTTTCACCAGCTCTTTCTACCCATCTTCTTCCTCTATGTCTTGGATCAGAATCATCTGCCACCTGTTGGCCTTCTGCCTGTACTTCATCTGCACCGTCCTGCTCCTGTCCATCTGCTGCAGCAGGAGCTCAGGTACAAACTCAGAAGGATACTCACAGAAACACTTTGATCACTTCAGCACCGTCCTGATTTCTCCACTCTACCCACAGGTAACAAACAGGTGGTATCCATGGAGACACCACTGGATGTTGACGAGTATGATGACACAATTGAGCATTATGTCTGAGCTGATGGATCCTCTGCTAGAATATAATATATTTAAAGCTGAAAACTCAGCAGGAGAAAAAAAAGCCATCCAGTTTAATGAGATTACTATATTTATTACAATCTCAGGTTTATGCTACAGCTGCTTAAATACTGTCAATCCAGCAGTGTGCTAAACTGCTTTAAAGAAAATTATAGTTCAATACTCAGAGCTAAATATTGTTATTATCCATGAAATTTTCAGTTGCATGGATAAAAAATAAAATTAAAACAGTTTTTTTTCTTTTCAGATGAAATGCTGAATGTAGTAAACATGAGACGAAGCTCACATATGCAAATTAATATTTAAATTTTTTAATTCTGTTTTTTATGTTTCATCAGAAGGTTCAATAAATGCTCAGTTTTTTTAAAAAAAAAAAATCATTTTCTGGCCATTATTTCATAATTATTGTTTTTAACCCTCTGAAATACATAACAAATATTTTTCATCACCAAACAACCATTCATTCATTCCTATGGCGGTCCCTTCGGCCGGGAACACCACAGATGAAACAAGGCTGATTAAAATACTCAAAATTCAACAAAATGTGGTGTTCATCACTTTCATATGCTCAAGTGCATAGTGTGGAGGATGTCATAGGGCCTCGATGCAATCAGATGTAAAACACAATATTTATGAGTGCTTTAGGTCATAAATCGGTCGGATTTGACCCGAACATGACAGGAAGGTTGATGGCACAGGAGCTGAACAAAAGTCATCTACGGTCAGTGTGCAAATGATATAAGTCAACATCACACTGCTCTATGACATCACATCCACCTCGCTTCCTCTTTCTGTAAAATTATTATCTATTCATATCCTCTTTCTATTCAATGTTTAATCATTCACTTTATTTTTACACTACTGATTTGTTTCACAAAGTCTGTTCTGTGTGGTGACTTCAGACGACTGTGAACATTTATCAGTACGGCGCTTTAATCGCCGTCATCTTGTTCAAGGCATCAGTGGCACAGAGTGTACATGTCAGGTCAGGTACGCTCATGCATGTTTGTCTTCCCCATCAACATGTTAGAAAGAGACCAAAGCAGTAAGTCCAATAGGAGCACATTATAACCAGATAAGGGTCGTATGAATGGTGGGAATAGTTATGAACAGAATATGGTGCTGTTATGGGAAAAAATAGTTTATCCTCACATTTAGATTTAGTTGGTTAGAAATTCACTTTGATTGTGTATGTGTATGTGTCCGCATGACCTCGTGAAATAACATAAAAATCTACTTAGCTAGGCCTAACAATGTTTCGCTATGTTATCTTCTGTTTTGCTCAGAAGGATAAAACTCAGGGTGACAACGGCAGGAGCTTCCTGGGAAAAGATAGTGGGAGTGTCTCTCTGCCCAGCCACAGCCTGTAGGGCACAAACCTGTTGTGACTGAAAGATACAGAGAGGTGTGTGTGTGTGTGTGTGTGTTCGCTCTCCTGTATACATGCAGTAATACATAGTTTGACCACAGCTCTCTCCGTGTTACAGACTTTATTTTATCAGAAAATTATGTAATAGTACAAATAAGTTAAGTATACAGATTTTTATTTTGCTATACAAAGAGCAAATATGCAGATGTAGTACGGACAATGTACAGATATACAAGTCAAGTCAAGTAGCTTTACTGTCATTTCAACCATGTACATTACAGTACAGAGTAAAATAAGACAGCGTTCCTCCCAGACCCTGCTGCTACATATGACATATACAAACTACACAACACAGTGCAATGGAAATGTGCAAAAAGCTGAGTATTATGCAAAAGTAACTTGGTGTGTGTGTGTGTGTGTGTGTGTGTGTCAGTCCAGTCACTGAGTGCTCCAGTACATCTTTCCAGAAGGCAGCAGAGTGACGGGTGTGTGTGATGCTGGTGGCTTTGCACACAGATTATCTGTAGAGCATACAGATGTTATAAATTGCTGTACATACAGGCAGATATACAGATGTAATATAAACATATACAGAGTGTGTGGTAAACACATCTAAAAGGAGGAACATCATCAGGACGCTGCAGCCGCTGCACTCCGAACACTGTAACATGACCGATAACGATACCAGCAGGAAACAGTCACAAAGAAACCCAGAGTGGAACTGATCTCAGCAGACGCTCACGTCTATTTTAGCTCTTCTGGAAACAGCTCAGTCATACCTGAAGTCACAAACTTAGACTTCTGCTTTTCATGCACAAACTGCTTCCATCCTGTCCGCGTGCTGCCTGTGAGGTCATGAACCTGCTGCTGTGATCTAGCCCCTAACCCTAACCATCAAAAATGCATGCCTAACCCTGACCCTGACCCTTAACCTAACCATAACCTAATAGTAACCCTGACACTAAAACCAAAAATGCCTTCAAACTCGTGGCGACAGGGATTTTGGTCCCCACAAGAATAGTAAACTTCCAATTTTATTTTCCACACGAAGATGTACCCGTCCACACACATTGTTGCACTTTTCTAATGCTACAATGTGAATGAATATGCTGGTGATTGTGTTTTTTCATGACATCAATATCACCTCATAGGAACAACCTGAGAGGAGTTAGAGATACGAGGTGGGTCTGTGACCAGCATTTTGAGTTTATTTTGTATCTTTGATTTCTTATATTAAACTGAGAATATGTTTAGTTCTAGTGTTGCTATTACTAGTTAGGTTGTCTCCAGTCTTACTCACCTGCCTGCTCTGGACCTCCTTGGTTTCACTAACTCATAGACTTACCAGGACCAAATCACCTCCCCAAACAATCTCCCCCTGGCTAAATGTAACGCTCGTCTCCTGTGGTTGCAGAGGCCATTCACTCTAAAGCTTAAGCTGGATACTGGATCCCGTCATGCTTTGAACTCCCACAGCTCTCATTTCATAGCATTCATATTATCCCAGCACCTGTCACAGTCGTTAGCTTCACTGAGTAGACCTAATTATCATTCAGCTTTCTTCTCAGCTCAGTTCCCACCGTAGACATCCTAGTTCATTGTATTTCTGCCCTCACCTTTGTGTATTTTTCCCAGCCATCAGTTTGCTTGTGAAGTTTTATTTTCACTACTTGCCCAGAGTCACTGAATCCCGTCACCTGTACATAGCCTCTGACCGCCACACTGGTGTGTATCCACATTTTCTCATTCACTGTAATAAATTCTTGCCATGTACATCTTATGTCCGAGTTGAATCCGTTTTGGGTCCAATGTGCTCGTACGGCTCACGCCATGACATTAAGGATTCAGTTGAGTTTCATTCTAGTTTTGATCCTTCTACAATTCCCGATTTACAAATGATTCTCGTCTTCTGTGTCATGTGTTTCTTGTCCGCACGTTTCATGTTGTCAAGCTTGTGTGTCATGACTGTGTTTCCTGTTTCATTTTGAAGAGTCGGGTTTCTGATGTTTAATGTGTTGTATGAGACGTCCCCATAGTTACACTGTTGCATGTTCCTGTTCATTTTCATGTTCTTGTCATTGCTGCAATAGTAATGTTTTTTTTCCCAGTTTGCCTTGCCTCTTTGTTTTTACTTCATTTTTATCAGTCTCAACAAATGCCTTGGCTTTAGTTAATTCTGACTCTGACAAGTTAGAGCTAAGCATCCCTTCCACATACAGCTCTGGAACAATAATTTAGTTACAACTGATGTTGGCAGTAGTCACACCCAGCTGTGTCAATCAGAAGTCACTAAAATTAACACTGACTATGGACTAAACAATAACATGTATCATGAACCTGAACAGTGTTTTTGTGATGTCAGAAAATTACATAGAAAAACAGAAAAAACGTGCCCCTAGGAGCAAATCAGGACGCAGGTGTTTATGAATAATGATGTAAAGCACTCAGTGTCGCTGTTTCAGGTGCAGTTTTAGAAAACGTGTATGAAGTTTCTGATGCTAGGATATAAAGATGATAAAGGCTGAGCTCTCTCCTGGTCCACTCTGTCCTGCCCACTGGTCACTGTAGAGCCTGTCGTGGGGTGATCAAACACGGGAGAGGGATTCATGAATAATCAGTGGTGATCACATATGACACACAGAAACACACTTTACATGATACATTAGCAAACAAAATGCCAAGTGTTCTGATAATGTGGGTCCTCAACAGTGTTCTCCGAGTTAGTTGATAGTTACTTATTACTGATTACTTCTCAAAAAAGTAATCCCGTTACATTAGGGATTACTTATTTTTAAAGGTAAATACTTATTTTATTACTTAGTTACTTTTAAAAACATGATACACAACTAGAATAGGTAATAGAGCAATAGATCTTTCAACCCAATTCTTTTTTTTCTGCTTAATCCAACATATGAAATTGAATCTACTGAAAAAGCCCCTTTTTAAAACTGTTTTGTTAGTTTTAATATTTAACTCTATTGCATAGGTTTACCCGGTGTAGTGATGTCAGTGGGAGGATTGATGGGTTTCTCTGTGAATTTACCATTCCCGTGGCAGCATGCTAGGTGCTTGCCGAGATTTGAAATTATTTTTTTCTCTGAAAGAAAGAAAGAAAGAAGTTTTATTCCCACACAGAGCGTACAGCTGACGCTAATGTTTTGTTAACTTTTTAGAGAATGAAATTCAACGTGATGTGATTACTTCCAAGTATTAAACACTGCATGGTCGTACTCTCCCACACTCCATATTATCCATTGTTGATCTGCACACTGTTGCTGCCACCGAGTTACATGCTCATATGTCATTGTCATGAGACTCTAACAAACAAAATCACTATTTAGTAACACAGTAAAGCAAAATGCTTACAGGAAAGTAACAGTAATCTAATTACTTTTTGTGGAACAATGATCCCTTGAATTACTCATTCCTTGAAAAAAATAATCAGATTACAGTACAGATTACTTGTAACACAATACTGCCCATCACTGGTCATCAACAATGTTAGCTAACCAATGTTAGCTAACATTGGCCAGGTTAGCGATTATACAGTTCCGATCAAAAGTTTAAGTCCACCTGAAAAATTTGATATTTTGCATGTTTGATCTTAACAAGGTTCCAAGTGGAGCTTAAACATGCAACAAGAAAAAATAGGAATGGGACAATTAATTTTTTGACCATGCAATTTATTAAACACAACACTTAAATTAAAACAGGCTGTTTTACAGCTGATGAAAAGTTTAGGACAACATGCATTTAAAAAGCCGAATCTGTGTTAAAACGTGGATTCATTCTCATTTTCTGTAATTTTCTGTCTGATGGAAAAGGCAAAAAACTTGACATTGAAAGGTGGAAGACAGTACATAATGCCCTGAGGAAAAGGGACTTCTTCCAGGGGAATAACATCACTCTTTTGGACCACGCTTTGGGGATGGATGTCATGGGAAGGTTAGACAGTAGATGCCCTTTGTGTGGCCGACTTCACCACTTGGAGAAATGTTCCCACTCACCTCATGGAAATGCTTGCATCATCAAGTGATTAACAATAACTGTGGAGCTGCTCATGACTGAGCTCATGTTTGGAGCTTTGATTTCTGTTTTGGGGTTTTCTTTTGGAGGTTTGGTCCTAAACCTTTGCTCAGGACTATAAGATAATTTTAGCTTTCAGAGCCCCTGAGCAGTTTTTACTGCAGATTTTCCCTCTTTACTCTGTCTCTTTTCTTTCTCTTCTCTTCTCTTCCCTGCCTTCTCCTTCCTTCTTGATAATCTGCCCCTCCCAGCCTTTCAGCTCACACATACAAGTTACTTATTCACACATTAATGTGAAGAAATGTAATAAACTGACAAAGCATTTAGATCATAATTCTCATTTTAAAGCTGCTGAACAGGACAGAAATAAACAATGATAATAGAAATCAATCATTTTTAACTGCTGCTTGAAAATGAAAGTGAAAGTAAACTGCTGTTTATGCCACAATCTGGGAGCGTCTGCAGAGCTGCTGCTGCATGTGTCTGACTGAGGAGCAGATTTAACTGGACTTTGCAAGATGAAGATGCTGCTGATGCTGATGCTCCTTTTACTCGGTAAGTAGGCTGCTCTAATACTCTGCATGCACGCACACACACACACACACACAGGTTATTATAAATGCAGTGCGCTGATGTCTGCTCTTTGTTTCCTGCTGAATGAACCCCCTCCCTTCTCGGGTCCATGCAGGGCGGATCCCACCTCACGGCTCAAATAACTGAACACATGAAGCTCAGTGAGGATTTAGTCCATCACTTATAAAGCACTGACAACCATTCACACTCATCTCACTGTTTTATTCATTTTGAAGCAGCTCATGAAGAACAGGTTTAATGACAGGGTGCATGACTCATATATGAAACATGACATCACAGCAGTTTGTTTAGAAGCTGTTTATATTTAGAAGCTTAAAGTATATGCATTAATATTTTACTTCAGTATGTTAAAATTTCAACTGTAAATGTATTAATATAATATTAGTTAATAATCAACTTATTCTGAACAAACAGCGTCTCTACTGTTCACCTATTTGTCAGCTTCATTCAGATTATTATGATTAATTTTGACTTAATTATTCTAAATACGTGAATTAATCCTTGCTGATTGTTTTCCATCAGAACCATCACAAAGCTAAATTCTGCTTCAGCATGTCCACACTGCACTGTGCTCTGAAGCAAATTCAGAGTGTGTCTGTGTGTGTGTGTGTGTGTGTGTGTGTGTGGGTGTGTGTGTGTGTGTGTGTGTGTTTGTGTGTGTGTGTGTGGTGTAAACTGAAATGTAACATAATCAGTATTAGCCATCGCTGTGGTGTCATATCTTTGGAGCTTTATTAATAATAATTTATTTCAGGGCAAGTTCTCTTAAATAACCATGAAATTATCTTCTTAGTATTTAGTTAGTGTGTCTGCAGCAGTATAGCCAGTTGCCGGGTTCCTGCTCAGTGTTTATCTGCCTCTTTCAGCACTAATGATCTTGTAATAAATGTAGTCTATTTGCATCTCTGGGGGCCCGGCTCAGGTAATTGGAGACCCAGCAGGATTGTTGCAGGCTTAGCCCCGATTAGCTCTCCCCCAGCAGGTCCTTCCAAGCATCAGTGAAATCAGGCTGGCTGTGTGACGGTGAGGAAGAGGGGTAACCTGTAACAGAACCTCCGATGTAACACCAACCTGTTCATGTTTTAATCATTCTTTCTAATTTGGCACACAGTCGCAGATGTGCCAAAATGATCATTTACATCATCAGTAATGACACTTGGTTACATTAATCAGAGGTCACTAAAAGTAATATTGAATGGATGTGGAGAACTTTGTCAAAATAATGTCGACTCTCTAAATGCTCTACTCAGTGAGCAGAATCAACTTTCTCGGCATTCAGAAAAACCTTAAAATGTGTTTTTCTTGATGATCTAAAAACAGAGTAATAGGTCTGTGGCAAAAAGACAGTAAAGGTGTGAGTGTGGAGGTGAGAGTAGGCTCTCTAAATGTAGAGGGTGGGACTGACAAGGGAGATTTATATTGTGTGTAGGGCCACGTCCACATTGTTTTTTCTCCGTTTTGTCCTCCCGTCCATAGTGAGACCGAGTTTCTGGTCAGAGAAAACAGAGCGTTTTGGATACGCTCTCAAAAATGCATACATTTTAAAGCGGAGCTTTCGGGCACATTGTGGACAGTGGAAACGGAGACTTTTAAAAACGATGACGTATGTTAGTCATATGATGCAGTCATGTGACCACTTCAACCAAGATGGTCAGATGACATCGTACAGCAATTGTTTTGTTTGCTCACAGTTTTTAGTGGCCGTGTTGAAGGTTAATATGTACTAGTTTGTGACTCGGAGCACCAGCTTCACCTCATTATCATCACCGTTTTAAAGAGCCGGAAAGTAAAATAAACAACAGATGGAAATGACGCAGGGCGAATCGTCTTATGTTTCGCGCATGTGCGGTACTGGAAGGTAAGTGTTCTGCGCCATTGTAATGTGGACGCTCAACTCTGAAACAATGACTGAAATCGATAGTGTTGATGCAGAGTCTTTCCAGACGAAAACTCTGTATTCAGATCTGTCCGGGCTAGTATGGACGTGGCCTAGGAGAGCAGGTGGAAGGAAAGCATGACTGTTGGAGTCAAAATGTTGTACCACGGTGTAGAATTGGAAAAGAGATAGAAAGGGAAAGGATGTGCAGCAAGTGAGGATGATTTCGAATGGAGACAGAAATGTATTAACATGTTAAAAGAGTTTGTTGAATGAGTACTCTGAGAAGCTGCTATGGTTGAAAGGAGGATTGATGGGGACAATTGGTGAATCAGAAACAATGAGAGAAACAGAGAGCAGCTAAGAGGAGGAGTAAGAGTGGAAGGGTTTTTAGAGGTTATGAGAGGAGGAGAGAGTCTTTAACACAATCATGGACAGTGAGAGGATGAGGAGGAATGTAGAAAAAGCGTGCTGGTACTGATGTTAAGGAGAACAAGGCTGATGTGTTGAGC
>VUQR01027699.1:0-21454 GCA_015108515.1 Hemichromis elongatus
AGCGGCTGCACTTCCTGAGAGTCCTCAGGAAGTACAAGCTGAACTCCAACCTGCTGCTGACCTTCTACCGCTCGTCCATTGAGAGCCTGCTAACCTACTGCATCACGGTATGGTACGGCAGCTGCACCAAAGCGGATAGAGTGAGGCTTCAGAGTGTGGTAAAGACAGCACAAAAGATCATCGGCTTCCCTCTCCCCTCCCTGATGGACATTTATTCCTCCCGCTGCCACAGCAGAGGAGCAAACATTATCAAGGACAGCTCCCACCCTGGTTTCAACATGTTCAGCCTGCTTACCTCAGGGAAGCGCTACAGGGGCATCAGCACAAAAACCCACAGACTCAAAAACAGTTTCTTCCCCAAAGCCATAACCACCCTGAACTCACGCATGCACCGATAACACAGCCCCCCCCCCCAAGTATTTTTCTTCTCACTTCCTCTATGGACCACCACTGTGCAATACCAATTCTATTTATACTGAGTAGGAGAGGCTCTGTATCTCATTGTACAACAGTATAGTGACAATAAAGGCATTCTATTCTATTCTATTCGCCGGACCAGGGGCTGGGGACGTCGACGGTCCAGGCCGATTCTTTCTCCCCCTTGCGGGGGGGAGGGGAGTAGGTTCGGATGGATGGCTCCCTGGCCTCAGTCGGGTGCAAAATAGACTACTAGGGAATACTAGGGAGTGGATTCTATAGACTTCTCAAGACTTGCCTCAAAGCTATTGTGGCGGAGGGGTGGCCTGCGGTGCCGTGCAGGGAAGGCGGACGCACCTGCACGGCATCTGCAATCATGCCCCGCCATCTTAAGTGTTTGCACCGGGTCCTGTGGGGTTGTTGTTGTGGTGTGGAGCTGGCAGCGGCAGAGCTGCAGCTCTATGTTTGTGTACAGCAACCGTGTGTGTGTTAATAAAGAATGCTGAAAAGCGTGAACGTGTCTCCGGGTCTGCCGTGGTCCGTTACAGCTATACATACAGTTAACCAGGAATGTTATTGTGAAAGTTATTGAGCTGTTTTGAGATTTACAGATGAATTTCTAATCCTGACTAATTACAGTCGCTAATTAGAATAAATATTAACTGGTATGACCTGGTATGAACTGTTAATTCTAAGGTTTGATCAGGTCATGATATAAAATGATGCAGTTCTTATCAGGTCTCAAAATTAGGTAAACAAAACCTCAGATAAACAATACATGACTTTTTACACTTTGGCGTTATTTATTTAACAAACACTAAGCCAAAATGCAGTAGCAGTGTGTGGAAAAACTAAGTACACCCAAAGGTTCAATAACTCTGTTTTTCACATCACTTTAGGAGATGCACATTCATTTAACATGACTCCCTTAAAGTCCGACCACAGCAATCAAGATTGAGGTCTGGACTTTGACTGGGCCATTGCAACACCGTGATTCTTTTCTTTTTCATCCATGCTGTTGTAGATTTCGTGGTGTTCTTGGAATCATCGTCCTGTTGCATAACCAAGTTTAAGCAAAGCTTTAGCTTGGCCTAAACTTCGATTGCATGTGCGGCCAGACAGATGGCCTCACATTTGACTTTAGAATACTTTGGTATGCAGAGGATTTCATGGCTGACTTAATGATTCAAAAAATGTTTTAATGAGGTTTATATGGTGTGGTGTTGCACATCACAGTCTGCAGTTTGGTCTTGTCTGTCTATAGGACATTGTTCCAGAAGTCTTGTGGTTTGTTCAGTACAGATTTGCAAACCTAAACCGTGCTGCTATGTTCTCTTTAGGCAAAAGAGGCTTTCTCCTGGCAATTCTTCCAAACAAGACGTACTTGTTCAACCTTCTTCTAATTTTACTGTCAGGAACTTTTTGCCAGTTTTGTACAGTCTGTCCTTGGGATGGATTTACTGGGCTGTCCAGTCCTGGGAAGATCGGCAGCTGTCTCCACTAATAAATAATTGTTCACACAATAAAATGATGACCACAGATTGTTTAGAAATAACTGTCTGACCTTTTCCAGGCTGATGGGCAGCAACACTTTTTTTTCCCAAGATCATTGCTGATGTCTTTCATTATGTTAACGCATGATTACCAGTTAATCAAGTGCATTTGATTAGCAGCACCTGGCTGAAACGTACCCTCTTCATATTGGTGCACTTAGATGTTCACACACTGCTTTTACATTTTGGCTCATTTTATGTGAGATTGCATTTACTGAAATTTAGAACCCACTAAGGACCAAATTATTTTTCATTATGTCCTCATATGTAACACTTTAGAAATTACAAATGGCGCCTCTTTACCATAAGCAGGCTACACCACATGCTTACACATTTTTCAAGACCTCTGTTGATGAGCTCCCGATGGATATACTTGTTACTGATTCTTCCAGCTTGCATGGAAAATAGAGAGTAACTGGATTCAATTTAATTTGTAAGCTGCCTTCCTGTCTTATCCATGCTAAGCATATTTACAAACTATGCTTAGCATGATGGGGCTTCAATGTGAATATAAGTTACTGAAATATTTGCCAATAAGACACGTACAACTAATTTAGAAACAAGACAAGCTCAAATAAGGAAATTATAAATGGCAATGCAGAAGAGAGAGATTTAAATCATTTTCATTTATAATAGCATAACTTACTGCATTTATCTCAGTGTTTGGGACAGTGTTTCATTAGATCAGTGTTTTCCCATCTTAACCTGGATGCACTTGGTGCCCAGTTTCATGAATAGGTGTCACATCTGTTATGATAACTTTCCTCATATTTTCAACTAATTATATCACGGAGGATGTCCTGTGGGAAAGTAGAAAATAGATTTCTTCCTAATGATTTCATAAAACATATTTATCTTGAATCTAATAAGCTAAAATTAGTCACAGTAAAGCAAAATACTATGGCTTGAATAAGATTACACATTATTAAATTGTGTGACAATGAATGTCTCTAATATCCAGAGACCATGGCATCAATGAGCTCCGGGATCTGCTAAGCTCTGAAATGCAACCTGGCAGCATCAGATGGTCAAAAACATGATGTTCCAGAGGTGTTCTGCTGGATTTAGGTCAGGTGAGGGCCAGTCAGTGATGTCGATTCCTTCATCCTCCAGGAACAGCCTGCACATTGCCCAGGAGAGTATGCAGGCCCTGCACCAGGAGGACCCCAGGACCCAGTAGAGGTCTGTGTGTCCCTCCATGGATATGCCTCCTCAGAGCAACACTGACCCACCACCAAACCAGTCAAACTAAACCATATTACAGGCAGCATAATGTTCTCCACAGCTTCTGCAAACCATTTCACGTCTGTCGCTCTGGCTCATCAGGCTCCAAAGTGCTGGGCAGTGAACACAGGGCCCCGTAGAGGAGATAGAGCCCTCAGTTTCAGAGTTCATATTGTAGCTTTGGCAGGGCTCATCCTTTTCCTCTGTGCACAAAGAAGCAAATACTTGGCATGCTGATGTGTAAGGGCCTTCTACGGCTTTGTCCAGCTCTTCTAGAGAAGCAGTCTGTTTCTGGGAATCCCATCCATGCACTTGAGACTGTGCTGAGAGATACAGCAAACCTTTAGACAATGTATTAGTGTGCCACCAGCAGTGACACTGACCCTAGCAAAATGCAAAACTAGTGAAAAAAAAAGGCAGAAAATATGAGGAGAAAATATCAGTGACCTCCAGTTGTAAAACCGTTCCTGTTTTTCTTCTTCCTGTTTTCTGACTTGATGCTTTACTCTGATTAAAAAGCATTTCTTTAACTTTTTTGAGCAGCATGCATCATGAACATCATCAGGCTAAGCATGCTCAAAAAGACTTTGACACAGAAAAACAGCAGCATGGGGAATTAGACCACTGAGAGATTTAGAGTTATCAGTCAAAGTGGGACACTGAATCATGTTGCTAAACTATTTAATTTAATTTAAATTAACATAGTTATTACACAATTAGCCCACATTTTTAATTTAATGTTGCGCAACTTGTCAAAACATCACAATCAGTTTGAAATACCAACACTGTTTCAAAGAACTTAGACACATCATTGTTATTCACCTCGACATTAAACCAAATGTGAGAAATTCTGATGTGTTTTGTGAGTTCCTTATCAACTCATCGTTAACCAAATAAATATTGAAAAGAAAGAAGCTGAATGACTGCTATATTTAGGGCATGACCAGAATTAAATAAACACACATGCACACACACACAAAAACCCAGATTGCTTCCTCATATGTATGACAAGGGCCATAACTGGTCATTCATTTTGTGAGGATAGCAGGGCTGAGACATTCCACTCGATCTTGCTAAGATGGATGTGGAGGGTTAGGCTATTCCATTACACTGTCTCAGCAGTGATGAGCCTGTTGGACTGTGCTTAGGAGGAAGTGTGCATACCAATAACTCCAGCATACACGTCTCAGAACACAATCCGGAATGGAAAAGTACATCTTCTTACCTTAAAAAATAATTAGTTTGACGTTGATGGGAAGATTGAAGTGTTTTCATGATAGTTTCAAAAATAGGATATCAAGCCAACTGCAGCACTTAAATGTGCCCCATATGTCAGCAGCAATTAACTCTAGAGTGTCACTTTTACACAGTCTCATTGTGGTCAGTGGTGCAGTCAGACTGACCGACTGTATTGGCTGTTTTGTTTATAAATCTGACTTGTAGAATCGGTTTGGAGTGGCCATCTGGGAATGGAAATACTTTCAGGCAAGTGTAATGTGAGGTCCTAATTAGTTCCACAGAGGTTAAGATACAACACAGTTTGGAGAGCTGATGGCATGATTTCATAAGTGTGTCCAGCTCTGAATGCAAATGCCTATTTTTAACATTAATAACTTGCTTTTTTACATTCTAAATTCATATTTTCTCCCCAGAACTGCTTAAAACATACATTCAATAATCAGGAACAACTGCTATCTTCAGTATTACACCAACCAGACGAGATGAAGGCAACTGACAACATCTGTCACATACTCCTCGAGGACTCTGCTCTGTTCTTTCAGAAACCTTTAACTCACATTAAATGAATAAACTAAACTTTAATGGATGTGAATAAAAAGTGACGCTTCTTAGCTTGTAGATGGTCAATGGACAAGTATAGGCAGAGTAAAATGCACTTAGAATAGAAAAAAATGAGTGTCAGATGGGTCCTTGGGGTCTTTAATAAGCAGGGGTTTACACAGACAGCACGGTGTAAACAAAGCTCTAGGTTTGGGGAACACTTTTAAAGATTTTGCTTCCTCTGTAACCTGATTTTTTGCTTTAGTGAACAACTATCCACCTACATTTATGCAGCCTAATGGCCATGATGTTTAGTCACTTCACTGCTGTCTGTCTGCAGCTGAATGGCAAACAGCAAATATCTCTACCTGCAGGCTTTTCTCTCAGTGTCTCAGCTTAGGGGCAAAGGTATTTTACAGAACAGAAGTCAGACCTTTGCCTTTATTGTCATTCCAGAAAACGCACAGTATGCTCGTCCACTACACTGCAATTAAAATGTTACTATCAACTTATACTCAGAGGCAGCTGCTTTAGCCATACTTTGTAGGCATTACAGAGAAACTCTATTGAAGACAAATGAAGTAAATTTGAAAAAAAGGATTTAATGCTAAGAGACACTAAATGAGCGCGTAAATTACTTGCTATAAGCACTTTCTCATTTCTAGACAGGACAGCACAAAAGGAGAAAAACAACATTTAACAGTCAGAGTCCTGTACAAACAAAAACTAAATGAGCCTCTAAATAAATGTGAAAAGTGAAGGGATAAGACTAACTTCCCAGTCCCAGAAATTCTTCAGATTAATAATCATATCTTTCAAAAAGACTAAATGATGTCCGCTGGGCAGTGGAAGGCGATGCGACTGTAAATTTTATATTGCATTAGCATGCATTATGGATGAACGGCAACAGTTAATCTGGGATGCATATAGCAGACAAGTGGAAGGGCATCAGGACTTAAAAGAATACCATGTTAGCTATAATAAATCTGTGACTAAATCTACACAGACGTTCATATGAAAAATAGTGCATTCACTTTAATGCCTATGGGTATAAATGGCATCAGTGACTGCAAAGCATCTGTCTGTCCAGGCAGCACAGAATGCATCATGTTTATGTGGTCTTACTGCATGATGAAGCAGGTCGACAGAACAGAGAGTACAGTCAATAACATGTGGGGTAACTGTGGACAGCTGTAATCTCATAGCACACAGGATTATGTAGTTACCCCCCTGTGACAAGCCTCTTGCTGATAATAGATTTGACAACGTGAACACCGTGTGCTGTCTCCAAGGAACCATTTAATTTACAAGCCATTGAAATGATTACACGCACAATTTTCTGCACATATTAAAGCAGAGCTGATGTTTTTCCTTCCCTTCAATTGCATTATCCTATTTACAATCCCCTTGACAACTGAAAGTGTGATGCGGCTCTATTAAACACATTTCATTCTCTATCCGTTTCACGCTCAGATTATTCAGGGACACATCGGGGCAGGGGTGGGTGGGGGACGACTGGAGGTTTATGGAAATGGCAGCGCACGAGTTAATGAAATCACCTTAGTCAAAATGTCACCAGTCTAGAAAAGCAAGGAGCTGTGATTTAGACTCTTTCCCTTCAGTCTTCTCTTTGGCTGCTATCTCTACACCTGTTGGACAACCAACCTCTTACATTATTAACATCAGATTTACTTATTCAAATCACAAAACTGATCCGAGTAAACAAAACTCCATGTTATTGTTAAACTCCTTCTATATCAGGTAACGTTAACATTCTGTGTAAGTTTGCTGTTTCCTAAGTCTCACGGCATCCTCGTACGGCAGCTTGGAAATGGATCACTCTCGCACCCTGCGGAGCTTCGACTGGCAACGGTAACAAATAAGATTGTTTGTGGCATATTGGCAGATGAGAAGAAAGCAAATGAAATGCTGCCCCTTGGAAGGACAGATGTGCTTCCTACCACTGCAAAGCTGCTTTGTTCTGTGCTGGCATTGCGGGGACACATCAGTAGTCAGAGCATGTCTCACCTCAGTTCTTTATCCCTGAAATAATGTGATAGACAGGGACTACGCAGCTGGAGTATGTACGAAAGGCAAACAATAGTACAGGGTGCACAACTCCCGAGAAAGAATGTCTAAAACAAGTGTTTTTGTCCTGACCTCTACCAGCCAAGACTGTAAACAGAGTCACATTTTAGTTTTTTGAATATGAAGCTTATTCACCACATCAATGACATAATTGCACAATTAAACATTAAAGATGAATCACTGCAGCTGCTCAGACGCTCACACTGAATTACCTGTAAATCTCTTCTCTGTCAAAGCGGTGGAAATTTAGCCAGGGCTTGTCTCATCATCTCTATTTATCTTATTGATTTAGAATTCTTGGAAAAGAGACACAAGGAAGCTTTGCACCTTAAATCACAAAACTTATAAAAGGGGAGCCACGAGCCAACACATTATTACACTGTAATATTTCGTTGGCTCTAGTAAGAAACTTTGGAAATTTTACTTTTACTGTGTAATGTCATAGACAGGAAGTACAGTATGAGACGGCCAGCTATGCTCAGATACAACACCAGCTAGTTAAGAATAAGGAGAAAGCTATTTACGGGGAGCTCCAGAGCTTTCTGTGCTGTGAAAAACATAAGGCTGGTACCCAGAAAAAGCAATCAAGAGGAAACCTAAGAACTAAGTATACGTGAAGTGATCCGTGAAAAGTGGAAGCTGGCTTTTTGTTTGTGATGACAGATTGTGCTCCCAGTGGTTTCACCTATGTTATCTGTGAATTAATGGGATTCGAAACTGTCAATCTTTAACTGCCTGCATTGTTTACTTTGTTTCATATTATTCATTTACGCTGCATAAGCTCTATAATGCATGTTGTTTGGGCTCTTCAGCTGCTGCAGGTTTTCACTTGCTTTCTCCTGCACTCTTTTTTTTTTAGTGGTTAATCTGATATCTGGTCACTGGTTAAAATGTAACCATTAGGCCGGTGCTTACATAACCATGTATCTAAAACAGATAAATAAATAAATAAATAAACAACTCAAAAATATCACTAAAAATATTATCACTATTAACGAAATAAAAAGTCACCAGGATACTTCCTGAAATTTAATCACTTGCGCTTGTAGTAACAGTGTAGCCGATATCAGCTTTTAGTTCCAGTTACGGTGATGTTTTTGTGTTTACGTGAACGCCTTTCTGATTTTGAAAAGTAACTCATCAATGAAAAACCCCACCATGATGGAAAAAATGGGAGTGTTAGCCATTAAAAGGAACAGTGAAACTAAAACAATCTGGTGACCTTCATGGACAGGGCTTTAACCCCCAAAAGCGTATTGTTCGTTTGGTGTTTGCAATTTCCTGCTCGGTTTCTCTGTGTTTGCTTTTTTTGACCTCTAGTTCAACACAGCCTTTGCATAATATCAGACAATCCTTTAAGAACAACTTCTGACTGCCAGGAAAAAGGTAAAACAGGCCAAACAGAAGGGAAAGCTGGTGAGAAAAGGGACAGAGAAACTTTATATGAAAAAAAGCAGTGTAGAAAAACTGGCTCTTTTTTTCTTGCTGAGAAACAGTTGTATGCATGCCAGGAAAAAAAAGGGAGACCTGGAAGGCATAGATAGAAATGAAATTGTCCAATTCTGGTCTCTATTGAAACTTATTCCAGTGCCTGCAAACAGCAAACTGAAACTGGGAGTGGTTAAGAGACATTCTCAGGCATATGTTACAGGAGGCTGATGTGATTTGTAAAGATGTGGCATGATGGTTCAGGGGATGAACGGATCGTGATAAACTTGATAAACACTAAGCAACAATGGCACAACCTTAGAGGAAAACATAGATGGAAAACAGTTATTTGCTTTGACCCACAAATTCACACTTTATTTATGTATTAGCAATTCAATCAAGGAGCATTTCAACAAGCATTACAGCAGATGATCCAGAGACCTTTACTGATTTCTCCATGGCAGCTAGCTGTACTTGACAAATTGATTGTTATTTCAGAGAGTGTCTTGGGTTAAATTAACTATAATTGATGAGAACTTAATTTTTTTTCAGAAAACAGACAGACCCATTCATCTTTTGACACAGTTTGTTATTGTGTTTTGTCATAACTTCACAGTTTCTATTACTAATCTTCACTCAATACCCCATAATGACAGGCAATTAGAATTTATTGCAAACTTATTTAATTTACTCAGTTACTGTGTGACAAGTGCATTGGCAGCATTGCATAACAGCGATAGCAGGCTAGAGTCAAGTTTTCCACACCTTCTGATGGTATTTTCTAAAAATGCACCACTATCAGCTACTGTCCAGCATCTTAAAATTATTGAATCAAATACCAGTATCCAAAGTACAGTTTCTTACAGTTAATTACACTAAACCCTAAAGTTAAAGTTTAACTAAATATTTAGAAACATGCTGAGCAAGGAGATAAAGGAGGACATTTTCAGGCATCTCAAGTGACGTTTAACTGCATTCAAGTCAGGGCTTTGGTCACTCAAGATGTAGTCTAGTTATTAGAAAAGTTAGTTGTTCTGTTACATTCTGGCTATCTCAACAAAATAAATTCAAATAGAAAACAAAATTGATTCAAAACATTAAACAGCTCAATAAAATAAACGTAGACAAAAAGTGAAGAGTTAAATAAATCAAAATCTAAACAAATTAGGATAAGAAGCCCTAAAAAATGAACTCTTATTAAATATGGGTGATGTGGTTTGAAGAAGACAAAAGATAAAGTGTTGTGCTGCCTATCCAGTAAGTGGTGCATAGGGTGATTTGCGTCCATTCATTATGCATTCATTCGCAGTCATTTGGATGACTTCTGCAGCAGCTGATGGAGGAATGATGGAGGAACTGGATTCAAACAGGAACAGCAATGACAGGACAAAAATTCCCTTGGCAGGTATGATGGACAAATTCCCAGAGCTAGCAGTTCAACACTCCGGCCACAGACACATTCTTTTAAAATAACATTACTGAGATTAAACCACTTACTTAAATATTGTAAACCCAGTGTTAATTCTTACCACTCATATTAATTTCTCTGTCTGCCAGGAAAAGTCACACTGTGGTTTGGGAGGTGTGTGTGGCTTCGTGAAATCAAACTACACTCATTATTCTCTCTGGGTCTTAATCTGCTCACAAGGCCCATCCATCTCGCTGTCCAAGGACTTCACATTTCCCGTGATGATTGTTGGAACAGATGCTTCATATTTCCTCCTCTTAGCCAATCCCATGGTCTCCTTGCAGGTTCTTCAGGATTAAAAGCCTCGCTCTGGGCACTAGAACTACCGGTGTGATCAGCTGGTGAGAATCTCAATTTTCAAAAGTATGTGAAAAAGCAGAAAGTAGACTTACAAGACTTACAAAATGAAAAGCAGGCATTTCTCCGCCACACAGCAAAACAAACTATATGTGATGATGAAATCATTAATCTGTGTGATGTGAGGTAAAGGAAGACATCTAATAAACTGAATGTTTAATCTCTGTATGTCATAGTTTGTCCCTATGCATATATTGGGGTGTAAATGTGATTTCTCTTAGATAGAAAGCACTTAGGCATAGAAAAAGTCCTTGTATGAATAGGTGTAAGAGGTTTGTAGTATAAAGTGTATTGATTGTTTAAGTACAGTAGAAAAGCATTATGTAACAACTAGACCAATTCAAAATGAAAAAACAACAACAGGCGCCGTTGCCACTGAACATAGTGGCAGGGAAGAAGCTAAGAACTAAGCTCTTAGTGTTCTCTACCATAGTACTTCATCGTCATGTTGGGTGCTGTAACGTCTACCTTTAGCACTCTTGAACATGTTTTCATCTTGGTGCACTGTACTGCCATTCAGCCTAACCCTGACCAGACCACACACACACAAACACAGAGTATGATGCTGCCACCATCATGCTTCACATTTATTAATGATTTATGGACACAAATGCACTGTCAGCTGTAGGATAGGTGTGCAGTGTATCAATGAAAAATAATGAGCAACAAACAAGACATAAAGTAACTCAAAGAGAAAAAATTCTGAATATTTCTGTCAATTTATTTTTTTATTTATTTAAAAAAAATGCAAACGCAGTCATCCCAATTATACGTTTATAATCTAATGAACGAGTATAAAAATTAACAAGATTTTATTAGATGGGAATCATTGATTACTTAAGCTCAGATCTCACTGATATTGCACGGCGGTCGATGGAACCTCAGTACTCTCTCTCCAGTTACCCTCCCTTGTTGGTTTTATCTCCTGCTTGGTGAGATAACACAACAGGAATGTGACACAGGAGGTACTGCAGAGCTGCTTTACTTCCTTGTATGGTTTCATGTCTACTGTTTTCCAACTTATCTTCACTGTAAACCTGCTCAAATAACCAAAATGTGCTTTGACCTGGGACAAGAAAAAAAACAGAGAAATATCAAAACAAAATCATTGAACAGTTCATAAGTTGAGTTCATCACGAGACTGAACACAGCTGCGGAGCGTCCACGCATTCTAAGATGACTGTCAGTACTGGAGCTACATACTCGCATATTTCAGTGCGGTGGCACTGAAATACTTCATTTTGATTATTTTTATCAACAGAAATCTGAAGGTCTATATATACATATATATGTAGCACTATCATCGTTTTGTTAAGACACCCATTCATCAGTCTGAACTGCTTATCCAGCTTACAGTTGTCATGGTGAGAGTCAGTGTACATGCTCGACAGACCATCTTTTTCAAAACGCTTGTGACTGATTCAAAATGATTGTCCAGTTCAGAGGTAGGCAATTAATTTTCCCAAGGGGCAACATGAGAACCTGGGACTGTTGTGGAGTGCTGCACCAATAATTAATATTAATTTTATTTCTTTACAAAGAGATACAGGTGGAGCTAAATGTTACAATTAGGCAAGGAAAATGTGAAAATAAATGCCAAAAGTTTAACACTATTTAATCAACAATCCCCTTTCAGCCCAGCCTATCTAAGCATAGCATTCCCTCCCTAGAACTCTTTCACACTGCCAGGTCCTCATAATCTCCAACTCCTTCATTATCACAGATACAAAAATGATTGTCTGGGCTGTCAAAATTGCCTGATTTGTTTTTCAACTCCCCATCATGGCTTACTACTGAATTTATGGCTAGTCTTATGGTTAATCTTGACTAATCTGTCCCTGGATGTGTGAATGATCAAATCAAATCAAATTCTTGTATTTCTCTATATCTTTAGTCTTCTAATGGTGATTCAAACTGTAGAGGATATTTATGTTTGAATCCTACTTTCCCATTGACCTCACCAGTCAGGGACAACCAAAGGACCGGATGTGGCCTAGAGGCCTTACAATGTCCAGATCTGGTCCAGACACTGAGAGATTTAATTTTGGTCCTTTGGAGCACAATCATGTTGTACAAATGGAATTACAAAGCTGTAACCTCTCACATTAAAAATAAATATGAAATAGAGTGCTAATCAAGACCTAATAACATCAGGAAGATAATGGAGAACACCAGCAGTGCGACAATTTTAGTATGTCATGTTCTGCTGGAGGCAGTGGAGATGTGATTGTAAATGTTTTGGCCGCCTGTTTCATTTAATCTCCAATGCTAATTTGATAAAGTGTTTAAAAGATCGTGTGTATCTTTTATCTAAAAATGCATGTTGTAATATAGTTAGAAAAGTTATTACATAAATTAAGTTTATTATCATTTGTGTTCTTTTTTAATGGATTGTGCTACTTCAAATGCACTCTACAGTATAATGGAGTTCACGGATAATGGTAATATCTGATTTTCCATTAGGAATATTCATTTATCAACCAGTTTGTACTGGTCACAAGAGCACCAATAGCTAAGTAGCATAAATTAAGTTCCTTGTCAATTGAGCACTTTAAAGTATTTGCATGTCTTCTCTGAAAAGCGCTGTATAAATGAAGTTCCAGTCCTTTAGTTTACTTTATTACTATTTAACCATTATTACTATTTAAAATTTAATGATTTTTAGTTGTTTTTGATTGAGTAAAGACTATGTGTTTACTTTTTTATGTTAAAAATTGCACAGGTCTGAAATTCATGTATTACTAAAAGGCGACGTCCTCTGCTTTAGAAATTGTTTGATTCTGTTAGTTAAACGGTGCTAAAAACATTTGCCAGAGATTTTGGTCCATGGTGATATGATAGCACCACACAGTTGCTGGAGATTTGTTGACTACACATTCATGATGTAAATCCTCTGTTCCACTAGTCCAAAAGGTGCGTTACTAGACTGAGATCTGATAACCAGTTTAATATTATTTGAGCTTTGCGATATGGTGCTTTACCCACCTCAAGTGGCCACCAAAACAAGGTTCATAAGGGGTTGGACATGGTCAACAACAATACTCAGGCTGTGCTCAGTTGGTACTAAGGGGCCCAAAGGATACCAAATAATATAATATCACTTTTACACCACCACCATCTACCTAGACAGTGGATGGGTCAATGGTGTTGTTGAAGCCAAATTCAGAGCCAATCAACTGAATGTTGCAGCAGAAATCAATACTCAACAACATTTTTCCAAGCATGTATGAATTGTGCCCCCTGTTTCCTGTTCTTAGCTGACATGGGTGCTAACCAGTGTGGTCTTCTGCTGCCGTAACCCGTCTACTTCAAGCTTTAAGGTATTCTGCATTCAAAGAAGCTCTTCTGCATACCTTTATTGTAACAAGTGGTTATTGGAGGCACTGTTGCCTTCCTTGGAGTTTGGACATTTTCCTTAGACATATGGCATCAACAAGGTATTTTCATTTCTCACTAGATATTTTCTCTTTTTTGGACAATTCTCTATTAATCCCACTGTGGAAAAATCCCAGTAAATCAGCAGTTTCTCAAATACTCCAGTCAGGCCAGCCCATCTGGCTCCAAGAATCAACCATACACATTCAAAATCACTTAAAAAATCTTTCTCCCCCATTTTGATGATTAGTTCAAACTTTAACAGGTTGTTTTGACCATGTCTGTGTGCTGAAATGCACTGAGTTGCTGCCATGTGATTGGCTTTATTGAAAACTTGCACCTAAATGAAAATGGCAGGCGAGTGAAAGTTCATACTCTACAGATCAGTATTATGTTTATAGATGCTTTTCTGCAAATGTGCCCAATCCCTGAATCAGTGAACATCACCAATCCAGAAGCTAAAGGATTTCGTGCCATCTAAAATTCTATTAATAGGCCCAGGAGGGAGTTTGTTTAAAGATAATTATTATTATAATGAGACTTAAAAATGTTTAAGTTTTTTGTTAAATAGTCCAAAAAAAAAGTGTTTCACCTAATTAACCTCTCATCTGCCTCGTTGGCCTCATTCTGCCTGTTTTGGCTAAAGTGTCTCAACCTGGCAACATGCAGCAGCTGGGAAATGCCACATGATTAAAACAAAAGGGATAAATATTGCCACAGCAGATTTCTCTTTTAATTATAAAATTTAAAACCCCCAAAACCCCCAGAGTTTAAATGTGGCTTAACTACACCAAAGGAAATTAATATATATTTGTCTATTGATGTGTGCATTATTTCCTTTTGCTTGCTTTTCTCCACTGAGGTCAAACGAAGTCAGCCCGACTACCACAGAACTGGTACAGATGGTTATTAAATTTACCCAATGACACTCGAGCTCTGTGTAATGTTTGTTTTCAATTTCAAGCAAAAAAAAAAAAAAAGTCTCACTAGTCATTACACAGCCTGCTGTTGAGGGACCCATTCACATCTCTCAAAGTAAAGAAAGCTATTAACAACAATAACAAAAAAAAGAAAGAAATTTGTCCACTTTCTCCTTTTCATTTACATTCTGGGCACTAACTGGAGAGAGTCTTATATCACAAGCTTGGCTGCAGATAGTGCCTGCTGCCTCCAAACATGTAACAGCAGCTCTAGAAGAAACGATAAGATTCCTTTAATTGCCAAGAAAAACCTTTAATCGTGTCACTTAATTCTGTTATTGTCTGTTCTATAAATGGTCTGTTGTTCCCACTAAACAAGCAGTAAATGTGTGGTAATCAAATCTTCATGTGCCAACCTGAGATAGGTGGGGAGTTCCACAGCTGAGGGTACCAGACAGCAAATGCCCGGTCACCTTTGGGCGCAAGCAGAGAAACAGGAACCATCAATAAAGTGCTTATGGGGAGGCACATGGAAGCAGGCAAGGGATCACTTAAGGCCTAAAAATCTTACATGATTTCAATCTCATGGAGAATATCAGCATATTTGTCAACTTGCCCACCTCTTTTATACAAGAGCTAAACTAAAGCGAGTTTTGTCGGGAGAAGCCTCATTGAAATTGCAAGCATGTCTAATGGCAAATGAATGCTACTTATACAATCCCTGTTTAGAGTAAACGCATGTGGCAAAGGTAATTTAAGTTGATTTGAAGGCATCTGATTATGGAGTACGACTGCGTGATTGTAATTCGGTATGAAATATCCTCTGAGTATTTATGCAAATCTCTTATTATTCTCTAGTATTCTTAGTACAATGGTATTTTTGTGCAAACCTTGACACATCTCCAAACATGATACAGGCTATTGATGGAGCAAATTAATCTGATCGTCCAAAAAACCCCACATAAGCCTGAATGTTAAGCAGGGTTGCTAAATATTTGCATATACAGTAGTGTTTACACACTCTGTGTCCCACTGTCATCTGCTTGTGTGTGTGTCTCTGTGCTGGAAGCACAGTTTGTGCCTTCCGATTGAACTCACAATAACAGATTGCATTTACTGTATAATGGACTTATTGTGTGTTTGTTTGGATTCAGCATCTGTCAGCCTGCGTTAAATCCTTTGAACATACCTTTGCTCGGATGGGACCAGATGCCATTACCACCATGCCACCAGATCCTATTACCTAGAGAACATTTAAATGAAATGTCATGTTTCCATCTGGTATAGGAAACAAAGGATGCAGTTAGCATTTTATACCATATATAACTGTGACACTAAAGGTTTACCATTTGAATTTATGTTAAAAGCTGAGATGGCTGTTTTACACTCAGACTAAAAGAACTGGAACAGAGAAGCAACAGTGTTTTCACAGTGCACGCAAGAATACTGTTGCCCATATGCAATCATGGAAAATGTGCTTATTTAAATAGAAATAGTCCTGCTAAGACAAACAATCACATGTCATTACTTCTCTAAAAGCTACAGCTTTCCGGTGTTTTATCTTTTTTAGCTTCTGTGCCACCTCCAGTTTATGATACTAAGGAATAGGTTCTTGTCACCAAGTCTCAAAGAAGCTATTCAATACTGTAAATAACTGTAATTTAATCTGTCACTACTTTTTGTGTTAAATGATAAGCCTGAGCCTGCTATTGTTGTTCCAGACAAGTAAATGAAAAGACTGGACAGGATTTTTAGCTTCCTCTCAAACAGCTCACCAACTCACCATTTTACAAGATAACAAAAACAAATTATGCTTCAATATTTTGCATTCTCTTTAATGAATTAGGAATTACACTTTAGTGGCAAAATTAATTTTCATCTTATTCGTGAACACCCCAAGGATGCTGGAAACATCAACAATAACCAAACCAAAACAGAGTTATAGAACAAACAACAACAACAACAAAAAGTGTTGAACAATCTGCTCATTATATTAGATGCTGTCAAGACACAAGAGTACTTCCTGGATAACACCTTGGCTTTGTGCCTCTGAGTCTGTTGTCATTGCTGCTGGTGTTTCATCTGACTAGGTAATCGATTGCATTCAGGCCTTAATTTCTTATTCGACAACAAGGTAGAAAACAATCAGAGGTCTGTTGCCAGTTGCTTTAAGTAAAGCGTGATTACGTGGCCAGCATTGAACAGATTTAAAGGAACAGTCACACATAGCCTCATCTTGGCCCGGCTCACTCTACACAGTTGAATGTTTGGGTGGGTCACACTAGTACACTAATACTGTGCTCTTGGAATATATAGGCCAAAAATAACTCTTTTGAAGGAAACTCAATTTTACAGCCTTCGATCTTGTATTATTCATTAATTAATTGTTCGACTACATCATAATGACCAGTAAGTTTAGCTTTTCACACTTTGCTACAGTAACAAGCAGACGTGCATTCAACATGATTGGTTTATAGTTGGGTTCATAAATTTGGGGAAACTTGAGAATTCTGAGAAAAGTCAGAATTCTGACTTTTTTTCTGTAATTTTGCCTCTTTACACCATCACAGTGGATTTTACCCACAA
Source organism: Hemichromis elongatus (assembly GCA_015108515.1). Taxonomy (NCBI): domain Eukaryota; kingdom Metazoa; phylum Chordata; class Actinopteri; order Cichliformes; family Cichlidae; genus Hemichromis; species Hemichromis elongatus. The sequence goes on from VUQR01027699.1 coordinate 17,196, forward strand.
AATCAAGATGTGATTGAAGTGCATGCATTCAAGAGGCTTTTAAAAAAGTATTTCATAAACTGTTTCAGAATTACGAGCCCTTTTTAGAGGCAAAAAAGTATTTGGATATACAGACAATTTTAATTAAAAGGATTGTTTTTAACACTTGGATGAAAATCATTTTAATTCAATTTCATTTATCTAACACCAAATAAAAACAGCAGTTGCCTCAAGTAGCTTTAGTCACTCAGTGATTTTCCGAAGTCTAGAACCCATGGACGGCACCAAATGCTGTTTCTTAACTTGAGTTGCACTGCCAGGTCTTGACTGCAGCTACCGTTGGTTGCTACTTGATTGCATAACTTTCAGTATTCAGTTTTATCTTCAGTTTTTGGTTGAGATCTGGTGAATGACTTGGGCATTCAAGAATATCTCATTTCTTTGCCTTTAAAAACTATTTGGTTACTTTTGTAGTATGTTTTAGGCCATTATTGATTTGCACTGGGAAGTGCCGTCAAATTAGCTTTGCATGATTTCGCTGAACCTGAGCAGAGATAGCATAACTCTGTTCACGTCATAATTCATCCTGCTACTTCCAGTAGCAGTCACATCATCAGTAAACAGTACGACAAAGTACCACTACCGGCTGTACGTGTCAACACCATTCATAACCAGTGATTTCTATCTTCTGTCTTTCTGTATTCACGTTCATTAAGGCATCTCTTGATTGTTTTAGATGCCGCTAACTGAGTGTTTTTCACTTAGATGCGGCAAAGTTGTTTTTCTTAACCATAAAAAGAATTTTGTGCCTCTAGCTGTCTTCTGTGGTCTTTCAGGCCTTTTGATGTATCTACACTTGCCAGAGCATTCTTCTTCTTTTTTTTAAACTATGTATCAGATTGTTAAATTGGTCACTCCTAAAGTTTTTCCTATCTTTCTGGTAGTTTTATTTTTGTTTTCAGCCTAATGCTGGACTCTTTCACTTACATTGACATCTCTTTGGACTTAATATTGACAGGTCTAGTGAACAGCTACCAAAATCAGGTTCAACACTTTAAACGAACGTCAAGATTTTTATCTGCTTAATTTTCATGAAATTGTGAGAGGACACGTCTCATCTGGCCATGAAACTGCTTGTCAGGCAATTGTCCAATTACTTTTGAACCTATGAAAATGGAGGACTATGTTTAAAAATGGCTGTAATTTCTAATGTGATGAACCTCTTTTTCCACACTTCAAGCACATATTGTTGGATTTAAAAATTGTGTTCCCCAGTTGGGCTGTTGATTTGGTCTTTGGGGGTATGGTCCCCTTCCTATTATCCATAGATAGTTATTTAGCACTTAGGATAGACCAGAGTCTATCTGGTATACTAAACTGCTAAATCATTTTAACCAGAAACAGTGTTAATATTAATTTCCATCACATAATATCATGACAGATTTATCACAGACCGTCATGTATTTTGTTAAATGCACAATGACTCTATCACTGACCAACACTGTTTGTTGTCTCCACTAAAGCCCAAGCAACAAATGTGTACTAATCAACTCTGAGTGACCCTGCCTAAGATCTCCAAGTAGAGAATTTCACAGATGAGGGACTCAGTTTACAAATTCTAAGTTTAGGGCCAGGTAGAGATGATTGTGAATCATATCATCATCAAAATCATCATCAAGGTTTTACAGGTGATCTGAAGTAGTAACCAGGCTCACAGGGGGAGTTAAAAGATTGCTGATGTAGGCAGGAGCCTGATCATTTAAGGCTTAAAAAACAAGCAGTAATATCGTAAAACCATTTCTAACATTCCCAGATTCCCACTAACGGACAGCAAAGATTCGTGTATCTGGGCTGATTCTTTCAGTACATGTTACAAGGCTGACAGCAGTGTTTCAGACCAACTGCAGACTCTGGATATTTCGCCTGCTGATCAGAAAGCAAAGTGCTCTGAACTGGTCGATAGTGCAAGAGATAAAAGCATGGATGATGCTTTTCTCATTCATTAGTGAATATGTAAGACATGATCTCTCTTAACTGTCTCTGGTGGGCAAACTACAGCGTCCACCACTTTAGCCACCTGAGCTCCAACTGACAGTACAGAGTAAAAAATAACTACTCGATTCCCTCTTTATAACCAGACTGGAGTAGAGATCAGTAATGCTGGTATTTATTACCTCAAATTTGGAGTAATTTGGCTGCAGGAAACATTTAGACATTCATCTAATTTTGAATTGGAAATTAGTGATGTGCCCAAATTGGACTGGAGATTTCACATTTTTACTGGATGTACTTCATATACCATCAAATATCAATTTCAGGTTTCATAAAGTAATTTAAGTAATTCATTTGTCATCACAAGTCCTCTTTGGAAACTTCCAAGTAAATGTCAAGAATCCTCTTGAAGCAATACAAAACTGAGTTTTCATGGAGATGGTTAACTTCATCCCCGAAGACAGCCACGAGAGGTCATTCAAAGCTTTGGAAATATAATACAAGTGGGAATCATGTACATGATTTTACAGTCAAGCTGTTGCTTTAAGGTCAGTGAGGAAGGTTCTTCCTTGTAGTTCTTGGAAATTGGTCCATGTTCCCTCTTGTTATGAATCATTTAAATCTGCTTACAGTTCTGCTTCATTCAAAGCGCAGACTTTGTATTTTGAAAGGTTTTCACTATCTTGTAGTGTGTGGACCACTGAGCTCTACTGAGACCTAAAATGAAAGATTTAAACTTAAAAAAAATGTTTGATCAAGCTTCAATTGTTGGCTGTATTTCAATAAATTGTAGTTCTCCACGTTCAAATTTCTATGTAGCCTGTAACTGACAACTCAAACATATATAATAATCCTGCCAAAGCTATTGTTTACATTTGTCTTCTTTATTAGAAAAAATGGGAAAAAGTGACTTCATCACACAATTTTTTAATGTTTGAAATAGAAATAAAAAACAATCACATAGCAGTGATGGGAACAATGGAAGATGTACCGCAAGTCTCTAATGGTTTGCAGTACCTGTAACAGGGGTTAAAGATTTATGATGTTAAAACTCTTGCAGTATAAAAAACTGTCAAATCTAAACATTTTATCAAGTACCAAACTCTACACTGCCTAATCAGGGCTAACTAAGCTCAGTATGGCTCCTTCTTCAGCTTGACAGCTTCCTTCACCTCTGCTGTCCAACATCTGGTTTTGGGAACAACCGTATTTTTCACACTATAAGGCGCACTTAAAATCCTTTACTTTTCTCAAAAATCGACAGTGTGCCTTATAATCCAGTGTGCCTTATGTATGAATTCTGGTTGTGTTTACTGACCTCGAACCAATGTTATTTGGTACACGGTGCTCAAAAATCTGTCAAAAATGTTTTAGTAAGCTATGAAGCCGCACCACTTGATGGATTGTCGGAGCATTACGACTACCATAGTCAGGAGCCTCGCGGAGTAATCTGGGTCCTAAACTCTGAGTTAAAAACTGTCAAAATTCTTTAATCTTTAATAAAATGCTCAGTGTTGCTGCTTTACCAGGTGTAACAATTAAGTTTAACACCCAGGCATCCATGAAAACAGAATTTATTAAATTTAGCAGAGTTAGAAGTTAGCGGGAAGTTAGCTCGCTAGTTTCCACCTAAACACGACATACCGTGTTCTGACTGAGATCTCTGAAAAAATTTAAACATACTGCTCTGCTATCACTGCCAATATAAATGAAAACAGAAAACTAAACAGCAGTGACATCTGTAGGGTAACTAAAGATGCACCAGCTGGTATATAATGATGTGCTACGTGATCGATAGTGACACAGCTATGTTAGCATAACATAAGCACAGTGAAGAGGTAGGATGAATGCTTTTTTCCACTCAATAAAAGTTAATGTGAGGGTTCCCGATGGTTAGGGACAAATGCAATTGCATGGCAGTATGTCTGTGAAGGTTCTCAGTCATCCAGGTCATCGTAGTCTAAGGAGCTTGTAAAAAAAAAAAGGCGTCTGGACTTCTTTAGGTTGTTTGAAGACGTTTCACCTCTCATCCAAGAAGCTTCTTCAGATGAACTGAAGAAGCATCTCGGATGAGAGGTTAGTCATTAATATACTGCAACAACATAGGAATCAATCTACAGCAAGCGGTGCTGGACAAAGGCCAGGAAGATTGTGAAGGACCTCAGCCACCCCAGCAACAGACTGTTCTCTCTGTTGAGGTCAGGAAAGCGATTCCGCTCCCTGAAGACCAACACAGAGAGACTGAGGAGGAGCTTCTTCCCGCAGGCGATACGCTCACCACACTGTAC
>VUQR01027705.1:0-10463 GCA_015108515.1 Hemichromis elongatus
CAGCTTCAAAAAATCCATAAAATGTTTTAAAAAGTGACGAGGGGATTGGATCTAAAAGACATGTGGTGGGTTTCACTGTGGAGAAAACTTCCTTAAGGTTCTCAGCATTAACCAGGACAAACCTGTCCAGTGTCTCCTCAGGTACAGTCGAGCCCTCAGATGTGTTTAAAATCATATTACGAGAAGATAAAATATCACATCTGATGGCGCTGATTTTTCCCCTGAAGCGGTCTGCAAACTGCTGACAGTGTGAGTCTGTGGGGGTTCTTTGGGAGCTGCTAAAATCAGGGTTAAATAAATGATCTATGGTGGAAAAGAGGACCTTGGGATTATTTTTGGTATTACTGATTATTTTGGAAAAGTATGAATTTCTTGAATTCCTTAGTGTATTATTGTACATTTTAAGTTGCTCGCAAACTATTTGATGGTTGATTGCATTTTTATTTTTCCTCCGTCTCCTTTCTGCTGCCCTGCAATTTCTTTTGAGTTTTTTTGACTTCTTCGTTTCTCCAGGGGGATACATGTTTTATGTTAATCTTTTTGGTGGTGAGTGGAGCAACGGAGTCGAGGCTTTATCCTGTTCTTTTCTTCTCTCACCCCGACCGGTCGCAGCAGATGGCCCCGCCTCTCCCTGAGCCTGGTTCTGCCGGAGGTTTCTTCCTGTTAAAAGGGAGTTTTTCTTTCCCACTGTCGCCAAAGTGCTCGCTCATAGGGGGTCATATGATTGCTGGGATTTTTCTCTGTATGTACTATTGTACAGTATAAGGCGCCTTGAGGCGACTGTTGTTGTGATCTTGTATATAAATAAAATTTAATTGAAAGATCGCTCCAAGCATGTATGAGCAGAAAAAGTCTAAAGTTATGGCTGAACTGTCCCAGGCATCTTCTCTTGGCCTAACTACAAATGGGTGGAGCTCCAGGGCAACGGAGAGCTATGTGACCGCTCATTACATCACAGCCGAGTGTGGTATAATGAGCGGTATGTATTATTGTAGGGTCCAACTTACAATATATATATATATATATATATACCCTGAGGCGACTGTTGTTGAGATTAAGAGCTATATAAATAAAGTTGAATTGAATTGCGTGGTAGATACAAAGCCCTGTACTGCCCTATACTGCACCCTACTTTGTTTTTATATAATTGCGTGGAATGAGTCTTGAGTTGAATGTTTTTTAATAGGCAAAAATACTTAAATAAGTAAAATGTAAATTTTGTTGTCTTTTTCTGCTGATCCGATCCGAACCGTGAGTTTTGATCTGTTGCACCACTACTGTCCAGTCAGGGGAGCACACTGTGGACGTGTGTGTGTTCGTGTGTGTCAGCAGGCTGCAGCAGATGACAAAGACATGTACGAAGAGTATCTGACTCAGAGGGAGATCCAGGACCACATCAACGCTGTAAATGGTGAGAAATAAGCCCCGCCCTATGTTCTGATGGTATTGGTATTGATGACCTAATGATGATGTCACTCTGGGTGTCAGTGCGGGCGGCGGTGGAGCAGGTGGATGAGGCTCTGGACTCCGCTGATGAACTCGCTTTGCTGTCTGCACTCCAGCTGCCGTGTTTGGCCCTCAGGGCTGTCCGTACCGACAATGGGCCCTGGTACCTGGATCAGCTGACCGCAGACCGCCAGCAGAAGGCCCAGGTAAACTAAGAAGTGCTACTCCTGACCCCTCTGTGACCCCTGACCCCTCTGTGACCCCTGACCCCTCTGTGACCTCTGACCCCAGAATCAGGGCTCTGTGGATCCTCTGGAGCATGACGAGCTGCAGGAAGGCGTCACTGCTGCCAACCAGGAAGCTCAGAGCGCCAGAAACAGTACGCCGTTTTCTGCCCACACCAGAGCCAGGGTCACCTTTTGATCTCTGACCTCACCTCAGTGTGTGTGTGTGTGTTTGTTTCAGTGGAGGTGGCCCTCCAGAGCGTTAATGCAGCACTGCGTGGAAATGACCCCAGACGCACCGTCAGCTGCCTGATGACCTCTGACCTCCAGCTGCCCGAAGTGTTTCCGTCTGCGGCAACATTTTATCACCAAGAGCTGCAGCTGCTGCAAAGGCAGACGGCACAGGTGGAACAGCACGTTCCTCCAAAAGCAGTTTAGCTGTTTACCTGGAAACGAACGACAGCGTCACTCTCATTCAAATGCACATCCTGTTGTCTCCTCCAGGGGGAACTGCAGGAGGAGGAGCTCTTTGTTGCCGTGGAGATGCTATCAGCTGTTGTTCTCATTGATCAGGGTCTGGAGGCGGGACACCTACAGCAGTTCAGCTCCTCATTGGTCAGTTCCTCTGCAGGGCTCTCTGATGTAGACCCCGCACTGCTCGACAGGTACCGCCTCTTACCCATTTACCTGCTGATGATGTCACTGTTTATAATGACATCCCTGATGATGATGTCACTGTTTATAATGACATCCCTGATGATGATGTCACTGTCATACAGGTACTTTGAGACTCTGGTTAGTGTGAAACAACAGGTGGGCCAAGACCTGCTTACCTGGAATCAGCTACAGGAAGGAATCGCTGCTGTGAACGGCTCTGTGCACGACGAACAACGGCGTACGAGAACGCGAGGACATTATTACAAACACACGATGTTGTCATTATAAACAGCAAACAATCTTTGAATTCTGTAGAGCTGACCCTGTGACCTCTGACCCCTGTGACCCTCAGAGCTCCTGGCTGTCAACCTGATAAACAAGGCCGTGATGAGTGGAGACCTTCAGCGGCTTATCTCCGCCCTGCTGCTGCCCTCCTGCGGCGTGGACGAGGTTTCACCTTCCAACGCCTGCATGTACCTGACCCTGCTGAGCCAAGCCAGGCAGATCAAAGCTCAGGTAACTGCTCAGGTGTAACTGCACAGGTAACTGAAACACCACCTCAAGAGTCCCTCAGAAACTGTGACTTTAGTCTTTATCATGACCGTATGCAGGTAGAATCCAGGTGAGGTTTAAACTTGTAGTCACATGTCCTCCTCCTGTACAACCAGGTGAGCAGAGACCCGGGAGCCGAGCTGTGGTTGGCTGATATCCAGGAGGCCGTGAGGACGGCCAATCAGCAAAGTCAGAGAGCTCTAAAGTGTGAGTTGCTGATTTATTTAGCTGCACAAGTAAGCACACCTGTTCAGTTTTTAAGCATGTGGATCAGAAACGATCAGAGGCTGGACCGCTGATCACTAAAGGTGTGCTTGGACACAGGTGTGAACATCGCTTCAAGTCCCACAAGAAGAAACTGCTTAAGGAGAGAATTACCTGTCAGTGTGTTCATTATTGATCCGTGTATTGATTATTGACTGTGTGTTCGTCAGTGTGTCTGTCCGTTGCCGCGGTGAATCAGGCCGTCAGGGAGAACAAGGCAAAGCAGACGCTGCGGGTGCTGTCTCTGCCGGAGGCGGAGCTTCATGGAGTTCTACCTGACTGTTTTGCGGAATATCAGAAAGAACTGAGTGCCCTGATGGCACGCCGTACACGTTCAGGTGATTCACACGCAGACACTCACACGCACACACACACACACACACACACACACACACACACACACACACACACACACACACACACACACACACACAGAGAATCATGTGTGTGTGTGTGTGTGTGTGTTCAGGTGATAACCGCAGTCCGTGGGTTCGAGTCCGCCTAAGGGACGGCTCCGTTTATTTCTTCCACCTGAGCAGGCTGGAGGGCAGCTGGCAGCGGCCCCCCAGCTTCATGCACAACAGCGTGTTCTTGGATCACCACGACATACAGGTAAGACACACCTGAAGCTCATCTACTCACTTCTTTGTTAAACCGGAAACTACTATTGGCTACCAGCTCACCGTGTCACTTTTCCTCCCTGCAGGAAGTGGTCAGCAGTGTTTCGGCCGAGTACAGTCGCGGCGTGCTGTGGCGTAAAAGCGAGGCCCTCGTCGTTCGTCTGCAGGCACTGTGTCGAGGCTTCCTGATCAGACGGAGGCTGGCGGCACGCCGTCACTTCCTGATGAATCAGACGGCCGCCGTCATTGTCATCCAGGTGAGCGTGACCCCGTTAAAGAGCTGGGCTCCTCAGGGAGTTACAGGTGCATCACAGGTGTGCTCTGCTCTGTGTTCAGTCTCACTGGAGGAAGTTCGTCCAGCAGAGGGTCTACAGATGGCGCCTGCAGTTCCTCTACGTGAACTGGAGAGCTGTCGTCAAGGTAACAGCTGCTGTTCCTAATCATGTGACTAAGATTGGATTAACAGGTGCAGCTCACCTGATCAGCGTTGTTTACGTCGTCTGTTTATGTGAACAGATCCAGGCGTTTGCGAAGATGTGGTTGGCGAGGAGACGATATCGCGCTCGGCTGAGTTTCTTCAGACGTAACGTGAGTTCTGCTGATGTCACTCTCACATGACTCATGAACTCAGGTGAGCTTTCAGTGTCTCTGTTATCAAGATCCACCTATGAGGTCCGGATGTAGTATTTAGGAAAGGCGTATACAACTGTGTCAGCCAATCAGAGATGATCTGCTGTTTCCACAGTAACGGTTTGTGTCCACAGGTGGGCGCTGTCGTAAAGATCCAGGCCTTCTTCAGAGCTAACCGAGCTCGCGAGCAGTACAGGATGCTAGGTGAGTTCACAAACTCCTCTGATTGGTCAGGCTGCCGTGTCAGCAATGACTCATTAATAAGACCTCTCCCCCCTCTCCTGTTTTAGTGCATTCGGCCACTCCCCCTCTATCTGTGGTCAGGAAGTTTGTTCACCTGCTCGACCTGGGGGATGGTGACATCAGAGAGGAGGCGGAGCTGCTGCGTCTGAGGGAGGAGGTGGTGAGAAGCATTCGCTTCAACCGACAGCTGGAGGCTGACCTCGACCTGATGGACCTGAAGATCGGGCTGCTGGTCCGCAACCGTGCTACGCTGCAGGTATACCACACAAACACACACGCGTCACTCATTTTCACTTACCCTAACCCTGAGCCTACCAGAATCAGACTGATTGGCTCATCGTTGTTTCGTGTGTCTTCGTTAACAAAGCACTGTCTGTGAACAGGAAGTAGTGTCTCACTGTAAGAAACTGACGAAGAAGAACAAGGAGCAGCTGTCAGACATGATGGACGTGGAGAGGAGCAAAGGCCTGAAGGCTCTGAGCCGAGACAGGAGGGAGAGACTGGAGGCCTACCAGCACCTCTTCTACCTGCTGCAGGTAAAACGCACACACCTGCCCGCTACTAGCTTATAGTGGTGCAATGGATCACGATTGATCCGTAATCCAAACCGATCCCACGCCACGGTTCGGCACTTGCGTGATCCGAAGATTTGAAAAGTCTAAAGTTATGGCTGAACTGTCCCAGGCATCTTCTCTTGGCCTAACTACAAATGGGCGGAGCTCCACGGCAACGGAGAGCTACGTGTCCGTGACCGCTCAATACATCACAGCTGAGTGTGGTATAATGAGCGGTATGTATTATTGTAGGGTCCACCTTACAATATAAAGCGCCCTGAGGCGACTGTTGTTGAGATTAAGAGCTATATAAATAAAGTTGAATTGAATTGAGTGGTAGATACAAAGCCCTATAGTGCACCCTACTTTGTTTTTATATAATTGTGTGGAGTCTTGAGTTGAATGTTTTTTTAATAGGCAAAAATACTTAAATAAGTAAATGTTAAATTTTTGTCTTTTTTTGCTGATCTGAAAATTGATCCAATCCGTGAATTAAAACCCTGATCCGATCCTCAAAGTGACCTGAGTAGGTGAATCTCAACTTCTCCATGGCAACACATCACTGTTCCCACCTGATTCATACCGTCATCTCTGCCTTACTAACAAGGCAGAGGCTCCCCCTGGTGCCGTTATTCAGCAACTGCAAGTGGAACAGACAATACGTATCTTCTGCAGGCGAGTATAACGTGTGTGTGTGTGTGTGTGTAGACACAGCCCCTGTACCTGGCTCAGCTGATTTTCCTGATGCCTCAAAGTCGCTCCACCTCCTTCATGGAGATGGTGGTGTTCAGTCTATTTAACTACGGCTCGGACCGCCGCGAGGCCTTTCTGCTGTTGCAGCTCTTCACAGAGGCGCTCCGCTATGAGATCAGGTAACCATGATGCCACTGCACCTGTATCTGAGTTTTAATGTGTTATCGGTGCTTACGTATGTGTGTGTGTGTGATGTTAGGCTGAAGGTGGAGCAGCCTCAGGACGTGATTACAGGAAACCCCACCGTCATCAAAATGCTGGTGAACTTCTACCGCCACGCTCACGGTCAGACCGCCCTGCGGGAGGTGCTGGGTCCAGCTCTGCAGGACGTCCTGCAAGACCGCACGCTCAGCATCAGGACCGACCCTGTGGACGTCTACAAGACCTGGATAAACCAGACCGAGACACAGACTGGACACAAGAGGTCAGAGCGCGTCTCACCTGCGTTGTGCGTCTCACCTGCATTGTGCGTCTCACCTGCGTTGTGTGTCTCACCTGTCTCACCCAGCTCGCTGCCCTACGAGATTTCTCCCGAAGATGCTCTGGCTCAGCCTGAAGTCCAGAGACGCATCGACATCTCCATCATCAACCTGAAGAACCTGACGGACCGAGTCCTCAAAGCCATCACCGCCAACCTCCACAAGCTGCCGTACGTCTCCACCTGCCACTCCACCTCGCATCACCTGTCTCTACTTTGCTGACTGGTTGTCTGTCTTGTAGGTATGGTCTGCGTTACACCACCAAGGTCCTCAGAGATGCCCTGAAGGCAAAGTTTCCTGAAGCCGTTGAGGACGAGCTCTACAAGGTAAGAACACAGATCAACACACCTGAATCAAAGGATTAGTTTATTCCCAGGCCTCTGGAGAACTTCAAGACATTTAGAGGAGATCATTTAGTGATTTAAATCAGCTGTGATGGATCAAGGACACATCTAAAACCTGCAGGACACCGGCCCTGGAGGCTGGGAGTTGGACACCCCGCTGTAAATGATGAAGGTGGGCTGTGTTTCAGATGAATTTCTGCTCCTGCTGCGCTCAGGTGAGCTCAGACTGATGATGGAGGATGTGTGATCAGCAGATTTGAATTTCTGCAGAAATCACAGCTTGCAGGTCGGAGTTGAGATTTGATTGGTTGCTCGATGTGAGGCTTTTTCCTCTTTACGTTGGCGGGTCTCGGAGTCAGAACCCTGTGACTCTGACGCTGTGACCTGAATTGAACCACTAACAGAGAGTCTGCCTTACTCCCTGCAGATCGTCGGTAACCTGGTCTACTACCGCTACATGAACCCGGCCATTGTGGCCCCGGACGGCTTCGACGTGGTGGACCGTTCGGCTGGCTCCGCCCTGCAGCCCGAGCAGCGCCACATCTTGGGCTCCATCGCCCGCATGCTACAGCACGCCGCTGCCAACAAGCACTTCCATGGAGGCGGCTACCACATCAGAGCCCTGAACCAGTACATCAGCCAGACCCACAGCAGGTTCAGGTGGGTTTCATGTGACCCCCCGCAGGTGTCGGGGAGGTGGAGGTTCTCCTGACAGTGTTGTGTGTCTCAGGAGGTTCCTGCAGTCTGTTTGCGACGTTGCTGAACCGGAGGACAGATTCACCATGGATGAGTACTCGGAGCTACTGATTGTGAACAGACCCATGATCTACATCTCTGTGAGCGAGCTGCTCAACACACACAAGGTCAGGAAGCTGCTCCTCCAGCTGTACTGTCATCTTTTCGCTGCATGCACACCTGTACCTGGTCTACATAAACCTGCAACCCTCTCACACGTCTCTCTGCAGCTGCTGCTGGAGCATCAGGAGGTTTTGTGCCCAGACCCCTTAGACCCCCTCGGACTGATTCTGAAGGACCTCGGACCAGTTCCCAGCCTGCAGGAAGTCATCGGTACAGCCAACCGCTCTCTGCCATCACCATCTGGTCTGAGCTGGTCTGAGTCTGACTGTTTCCTGTCCTTCAGGTGAGTCTTCATCCCCAGCTGATCCAGGATCAGACTCTCAGAGTGGCAAAATGGAGGTCTCTCTGACCCTGACCAACAAGTTTGACATCTTCGACGACGCCAACGACAAACTGGACGCCAGAGGACTTCTGCTCAGGTAGCCCCGCCTCTAAGCCATTAGCCTCAACTGCTTAGTGTCTGTCAATGTTTGTTTACCAGAACACAGGTGTTCACAGCTCTGCTGTGATTGGACAGCTCACAGCTTTTTTTTTGTTTTTTGTCCCGTTTGTTTAAAAAAACATATTTTTGTTTTTTGCCAGCACTAAGCAGCTGATCATCGACATCATCAGGACGCAGTTGGGTGACTCTCTGCATGACATCCTGAGGACAACGCCGTCACATGACCAGGTAAAACTCGCACTAATAGGTTGGTTGGGGACCGGCATCCGCTGCACTCGTGACAATGTCTAGAGATGGCCCGATACCAGTTTTTATGTCCGATACCGATATCATAAATTTGGATATCTGCCGATATGAAGCCCATACAGTCTTTTGTAATGAATAAAACTTTTTTTTTGTCTTGCTATATTTTGTATAAGTTCATCCTCAAGTTTTAAAAAACAAAACATTAAAGCTATTCTATTATACTTGTATGCAAAAAATACACTGCACCTAAAATATTTCACAGTTCAGCAATACTGATCTTTATATTTAAACGTTTAGTAGAACTTTAAATCAAAGTAATAGTCAAACAGTAATTTAAAATAATTTTTTATGCAGATTTCCAAACCTCTTTGGTTCTGAAACAAAGAGGTGCAACATCAGCACAAAATAATGTTTATATTCAACTATTCAAAAAAACAAGTTGTATAATGGAGCCTTTTATACTTAAAGCTGAACATAAATAGACATCCAGAGTGGAAAGCAGTTCAAATGAATGCAAACACGGCTTCATGACACTCATCTTTGACCAAGATTAGTTCTTGACTGGGACTAGAGACCGGCCCGCCAGGTATTATAGGAAAAGCCATAAATGAAAACAAATGCAGTTGTGACAGTGATGTATCAGAATCAGAAATACTCCATTAATCCTGAAGGAAATTATGGGTACACCAGGCAGCATTCTAGCTGGCGCATACGCACTTACAAAGGAACCTTTCGACCTAACATACTTTACACCAAAGGTTCCCAAAGTGTGGGGCCTGCCCCCTAGGGGGGTTGCAGAGCCATTGCAGGGGGGGGCGCGGGCGCGGTATGAAAAGGAAAAAAAAACCTGAATGCTTGGACACTGCTAGCATAATGGACAGGTTTTTGACGGGACTCCCACACAAACACAAAGCAGATGAAGCATCGCCAAATCTGTTTCCAAACCAACTTCCTTCCAAGCCAAAGACTAGAAAATATGAAGAAGCTTCACCTGCACAAGGGCCAAGGTAGGATGTTCTCCTCAGCGTCAGCCTTCGAGCTCCATCAGCGCTGGCCTTCAAGTATCCAGCTGGTGCCGTCAGAGTTGGTGGGGTAGCCGGATGATACAATCGTGGTTATGTTGTTTAGGATGAACAAACTGTAATTCTACAGTTGTTCTAATGTCCATCACTGGTCCGCAGGCGTATCCATTTCCTGTTGAAGAGCTGTCAGCTTCTCATAGATCTTTCCCATATTTTGTTCATTATGAACAGTCTGAGCACTAACAGCTCTCCCCAGCTTCAATCATCTCGGCCGGCTTTGTGGGGTTTTGAACAGCTGTAACCGCTTTCTTTATTTTCTGATAAGCCAGGCCCAAGCCGGCTCCAATCAACAAGAACACAATTATCACAGTTCTGAATAGGTAGATGTCTTCTATGTCCTCAATAGACAATCCAGCCAGGCACAGGACGCGTCACTTCTGCCACCCGTCCATCGTGTATCCAGCAGGGAACGTCCCTCCAGGACACTGGGGCTCTCCTGAACCTGGGCTTCTTATCGAGAAGAGAGTGTCAATTGCATTCAGGGACCAGTTGATCAAATCCATAATTCTTCTTTGCTTTAGAAAGAAAGAACGAGACAAAGATAGAGTTAGATGAGACTAGACAAGTCTTCAGACTGAATTTTCTGTCATTTCTGTACAAAACTTAACTCAAGTATGAAAAAAGCTGTTTTTCATCATTTTTTTCCAACCATGAAACTGTTTAGCAGCAACACTGCGTTTTGTAGAACCCGAGTCTGTCCATGGTACGGTCAGACTGTGACACAGACGTCTGAGCTCCATGTATCGCTGGTTAAGCTTCACCAACATTCACAGATGAACTCACACACTCTCTTTCCTTCTCTGGGACAGTCTGCTGGGAGATGAGATGCTGGTTTGGCAGCTTTCAGTGTGAAGTAACTCCAGACCGCCCACAGGCCTCACACACCACAGCCGCTCTATCACGCGACGCGTACTGCTCCGACGTGCTGAGGTCATGAGCTGGGTTACGCCATGTCTCAGCTTTTGTGAGGTTTAATGAATCGGATTACATTTTTTATTTCTCCCCGATATCCGGTCCAGTAATTTAGGTCAGTATAATATCTGATACTGTATATCGCATCAGTCCACCT